>JALRMF010000171.1:0-100189 GCA_026120015.1 Dendrostoma leiphaemia
ATATATATATATAATAATCTAATTTTTCTTTTGCTTTTTATTCTTTATATTTTATTACTATATTATATTTATCTTAAAAACCTTTATCTTTTAGATTAAACAACTTAAATTAGATTAATATAGCTAATCCTAGCAGTTTAAATAACTCTTTGGTTAAAGAGATAAAAACTTTGATATTTGGCTAGGTTTACAATGCTTAGCAGCCCATTTTAATGTTAAGCAACCTTTTAACAGAAACTAATATTTTTTAGGTAATATAGCCTTTATTTAATGCTTGCTTTTAATATAAAAAGGTATAGCTAAGCATTAGTTAAATATATTTAAATATAGCAGTTGTTAAAGTAATTGTTACTTACTTTAAATAGTGCAATAACCTTTTTTATTATTTTTATAAAGATTTTAATAGGTAAACTGCTAATATATTTAACGCTGTCTCTTTTAATTTATGCTATAACCTTAAGCAAGTTTTTTATTAAAATAAGGTTTATATTAGGCAAAATAATGCTTTTATTAAATTATATTTAATGGCTTTTATTGCTTGTAAAAAACCTTTTAAGTAGAACCTAATTAAGCTTTAAAACCTAAAACTTAACCTAAGGTTATGCGCCTATAAACGGCAGCAAGGCATTTTACTATTAAAATCTTTTTAATTTTTATAATAAGAGGAAGCGCTTTAGCAAGAGCTTTAGATCTGTTAAGAGGAACTTTGGCAAGAACGACTAGACAGCATATAATAGACCGTTGAGGAACCCTCAGCACACTCCTAAGTTGAAACTCTGTTACAACCGCAACAAAACCCCTCGCAACCGCCGTCCCTACCACACGTACAACAGACCGTACAACGCCTGCAACCAAACCCCTTGAGGGTGCCCTCTTAGTCACACCCGCAACAAGACCCCTCGAGGTTGCCTCCAGACCGCCGTCCCTACCACATGTATAATAGACTATACAACGCCTGCAACCAAACCCCTCAAGGGTGCCCTCTTAGTCACACCTGCAACAAGACCCCTTGAGGTTGCCTTTAGAATAAGGCCCCTTTGCGTTAGTTTTAGTAGACTATATAATAAGACTGCAATCATTGCTCTTTAACCGTCTATGTATATTATACAACACCCCATTCCTAGTATTAAAACCGCTTATATACCATTATAATCTCTAGCAATATAACTTATATAAAACCTTTCCTTTACTTAAATATCTAAATAACTATATTAATATTTAGACTTTAACTAGCTTTACAAAGATATATAGCTTAGATTAAAAGTATATAAGCAAGTTATATAACTTATTAAATAATAAGCTTAAGACTTTTTTTAATCTTTGCTAGCATGCTTAAATTAAGCTTAGCTAGTTTTACGCTGTTTTTCCAAAGATTTTAATTAATTATGCTTAATAGTTTTATAAAAGCTATATTACTTATTTTAATACATTTACAAAAGCTTATATTAAAATTAAACGGCATTTTAACATAAAAGTCAACTACTTTTATTACTATATAGATTAGACTTTAATAATCTTTCATAAAATTAGGCAGCAGAATAAAAAAAAAGACTTTTATAAAGTTTTTAAGATCTTGCTTAATAAGCTATAATTATGCTAACATGCTTTAAAACTAGATTACGCAAACAAATAAGCACTTAAGACT
The DNA here is from genome assembly GCA_026120015.1 of Dendrostoma leiphaemia. Taxonomy (NCBI): domain Eukaryota; kingdom Fungi; phylum Ascomycota; class Sordariomycetes; order Diaporthales; family Erythrogloeaceae; genus Dendrostoma; species Dendrostoma leiphaemia. Next base: position 1,646 of record JALRMF010000171.1, read on the forward strand.
ATAGTAATTAAAGCTTGCTATAAAGTATATAAACTTAAACATGCTCTTTTTAAGCCTATTGTTATCTGCAAGAAGCTATTTTCTAACCTATGCTTTTTAATTAAAACCTACCTTGCTTATAGTTTATAATAGCAACTAACCGCTAACAAAACAAATAACTAATATTATTTAGACTACTGCTATAGCAATAACTATAGCAGAGGTAAAAGCTTTTGCAGCAGCCCTTATAGCGGCTTTTGTTTGCGTAACAGCTTTCAAAGCTATAGTAGCAACCATTATAATAACCGCCCTCTTTAGCAGCGTATGCTTTTAAAAAAAAAAGTGTTATATATATAATAAAGAAGGTTGTTGGTTAATAAAATACTCTTAAGAGGAATACAATTAATTATATAACTAATTTATTGCTAATTGCTAGTTTAACAACAATAACCCTAATAGCTTTAAAATATATCTAGCAAGTTATAAAGGTAATAAAGTAGATTAAATATAGCTGGAAGATAAAGTTAATAATAATAATAAGGATTATAAAGAGAAAATTAGAGCCTTTACTTAGCTTGCAAACTAAGGCTTTTTATACTACCTTACTAGCAATAATATTTATTTTACTAATAACCTTAATATAAACGCTATGCAATTTTTTATTAAAGACCGCTATACTTAGTTATAATTTTAAGGCATATTATTTAATATAAGTGCTGCAAGGGTATTTATAGCTAAAAAGAAGCAATTCTTTGCCTTATAATAAAAGGACCCTTTTATTAAGCTTAACAAGTCAATAGCAAAATAAGCTTTAATTAAATTTGGCAAAAGATTAATAATAAACTTAATTAAAACTATTGCTGTTAATACTTTAATTAAGCGTGTTAACTTTTATATGCTAAATGCTCTAATGCTCTTTTTACTTTGCTTTGCAGATATAAACCACTTATATATTTAATTTAACAATTTAATAAACTAACTTATCTATAATAACAAAACTATCTTTATTATATATAAATAAGGCCATTTATGGTTTTTTTTAAGTAAGGAGAAATAGACAGGCGTCTTTTTTATAGAAATAAAGCTATAACGCCTTTATTATTGCTTTAGCTATTTAGCAATATATTAACTTTATTAGCTATTTAAAAAAGCTAATTATGATAATATTAATAAGAATATATTATAGTTGATTAAAAAGTTTTATTACTATTGCTAATTGCATAGCAACGCCCTTTAGCGCTTTAAGTTTACTTTAAAAGACAATTGCAAGTTTAATTATAAAATCTTTGCAAATGTTATATATCTTAAAAGTTGCCTTATTTTTTATATTTTAAACTCTTTAATAACTTTTTACGGCAGCTATTTTCTTTTATCTCTATTAGCTAAAAATACTTAAGAAGCCCTACGCTTATTATAGATTAATATTTGTTAAAAACCTTTTAATATAATTATATATAATGCTAATACTAATTTTGCCTTTATAAAGTTTAAATTAAAAGCTAGGCTAATAAGAATTATATATAAATAGGTTTTTATTAAAGCTTATTAGTTAATTAATAAGCTGGAATAGTATTATGCTTTATTTTAATAAGCCTTTGATATTTTATATAATAAGCTTTATAGTACGATGTTTGATAAAGCAATTTTGCAAATGGCCCTTAAGGCTGTTAATAATATTGTTAAATCTTATAAACTTGTTTTTATCCTTTTTGTTTTTAGCGCATATCTTTGTATAATAACTAATTTAGCCTTATTGCTATTAACTATCAAAAGAGCTAAGGTAATATAAAAAACTATAAAAATATTATATAAGGCAGTAGCTAAGTATTAAGTAAAGGGCGCTTTTAATATTTAAAATAGACTATTTATTATAAATGTGTTTAAGCTTTTACTTTAAAGTAAGATATAGGTTTAGCAAGAGAAGAATGGCTAGCAGGGGCTTTATAAGATTGCAGTCGTTAATAGTTATAATATTACCCTTAAAATACCCAACGAGCCTATTACTTTTAGATTAACTATCCTTTAACCTTACTATTATAACCCTAATACTTTTGTTCTTTTTCTTTCCTTAGCGATTATCTATTGTAACCCTAATATTAACGCTCCTTTTCTTTCCCTAGTAATTAACAATAAAGACCACTAGCCTTTCAACGACGCTGCTGATGTTGTTGGTGCCGTTAGCAATATAATTGTAATTGTTATAAAACCTAAGCGAAGGGGATAACCTTCTAGCTTAAAGAATAAGCTGGCTAGCGCCTTTCTAACGAGGAAAGAAGAGAATAACTATAACTTTGCCGTTAAGTTAAGGAATAATGGCATTATAACAATCTTAGGCAAGCCGTTTAAAGCGTTTAACGCTTAAAAGGTAAATAACCTTATTAGCTATAGCATCTTTAGCTTTAAACGCTATAGTAAGGCTAGGCATAATAGCTATTATATCTTTAAGGCCTATATAGTATAAGAAGTTAAGGGTAAGACTATTAAGCCTTATAAAAAGTTATGCTTAGTTATATAAGGCTATAATGATAAAGAGAAAGCGTTTATTTTAATATAGTCTTTTATAATTTAATGTGTTAGCTAGCGGTTGATTTTAGCCTTTGCGCTATTATTATTGCAAGGCAATATAATGTTATTATTATGCAATATTACCTAAGCATACTTATAATTATAAATTAAACTTATATATATTATACTAGCTATTGTTTTAGCTGCTTTATAAACTAAATACCCTTAAAATACTATTATTAGGGTAATTAAGCTATTTTACAATATTGCTAAAGCAAGCGTTTACTAGTTTATTATATACTAAGGCTACTATTAAAAAAAGCTTAATATATTAACCTTAACTTATAACTTATGCTTTTTAATTATTAATAAACTTTTAAAGACTTTTGGCCTTATTGGTATGTAAATTAATAATACTCTTATCTTAGCTATGTTAGCTTTTTTAGTATTAGAAGATTAGAAGTTGCAAAAGGCCTAGTTTAAGGCTAAGCCTAAGACTTTTTTTTCTCTTAGTACTGCTTTAGATTTCAATAGCGCTATATTAATAATAAATAAAGTTAAGCTAAATTTAAAGCAGAAGAGTTAAAGCACTAAGATTATTTTTATTAATCTTAAGTTAGCTGACTAGGCCTAATAATATATAGAGTAATGTGCTTATAGTGTTTATATTGCTTTGATTTGCTAACTAAAGGCTTTTTTTAACTTATTTATTATTGCTTAAATTTAAAACCCTAATAAAAGCAATTATATAAAACTTAATAGTTGCTTATAGTAGCAATTTAATAACTTATTAAAAAGGCTATAATATGTTTCCTTTAATCTAGCGACGGCTAAGCTTTTTGCATTTGCTAATGGCTCTTTAGCTAGCAATAAAGATTTAAGTTTTTAAATTAAGTTTATTTTAGCGATTGAAAATGAGACTAGTACTAATAATTAATTTATATTAATAGAAAACTTTGTGCACTAGAGTTTTACTAAGTGTAAAAGGGTTATTTAAAGCTTTTTGGCATTAAAGATTTATAAGATTATTAATGCTTTTAATATTAGTCTTTTAATAAAGACGATACTTTGCTTAATAACTAATAAACTTAGCTTTTCTATAATGCTTTTAGTTGTTTGTATAAACTTGTATTTTTTATACAAGTGTTTAGTTAAATTGAGTATAACTAGGGAAAAAAGGCTAATGATTAATATAATAGCTTTATGTTAGTTATATAAACAGCGTGAGATTATAAAGGTATAATGGGTTAATGGTGACAATAATTTTGCCAACGCTATAATAAAGGCTATATTAAATAAAGCGTTAAAACGCTTAGTTAATAATAATAAGTTAATAATATAAATGAAGGGTTTTTGTTGGTAAGTCAATCTCCGTATACGAAGAGGTCTGAATGGGGGGTGGAAACGAGTGTATTTGCTATTGTTGTTAATGATGTCTGGCAGAAGGAACGGAAGGGAAACTATCGTCGTACGCTAAAGGGACTAGGCGTACACGCGTACGGTCCCTTCCAATTGCCGTTGGGCCGTATCGGCCCAGCTAGCCATTTGGCCAGCTGGTTTCTTCTAGTAGCTATATGCCTCCGGTCCAAGGCAGACCAGGCTATTGCTATAGCTATCAACCTACACTAGCAGTCTTTTGTATCGGCTTATAAACCCCTATTGTACGCTCTAAAAGATCAGTCCAAAACTCAAGCCATAGGCAACCAGTTGCCCAAATAGGAAAGAAACAAGTAATAGTCGTACCGTACAAAGGAAACACACTTATTGCCTAGTTTGTAGGCCTCTAAATAAAACCCTCTACTTATACCGTCAACTTATTATTGTTAACTAAGCGTTCCAGCGCTCTATTTAGTATAGCCTTTGTTATAGCGTTAATAGGGTTATTATTGCTATTAACCCATTATACTTTTATAATCTTGCGCTGTTTATATAATTAATATAGAGCCATTATATTAATCATTAGCCTTTTTTCCCTAATTATACTCAATTTAACTAGGCACTTATACAAAGAATACAAGTCTATATAGATAACCAAAGGCATTATAAAAAAGCTAAGTTTATTAGTTATCAAGCGGAGCGTTGTCTCTATTAAGAGACTAATATTAAAAGCGTTAATGGTCTTGTAGATTTCTAATGCTAAAGAGCTCTAAGTAACTCTTTTACACTTAGTAAAACTTTAGTGCACAAGGTTTCCCGTTAACGTAAATTAACCATTAGTACTAGTTTTATTTTCAATTGCTAGAATAAACCTAATCTAAGAGCTTAAATCTTTATTGCTGGCTAGGAAGCTGTTAACAAATGCAAAAAGCTTAGCTGTTGCTAGATTAAGGGGAATATATTATAGCCCTTTTAATAAGTTACTAAATTGCCACTATAAGCAACTATTAAGCTTTATATAATCACCTTTATTAAGGTCTTAAATCTAAGCAGCAATAGATAGGTTAAAAAAGGCCTTTGGTTGGCAAATTAAGGCAATATAGGCATTATAAGCATATTGCTCTATATACCGTTGGGCCTAGTCAGCTGACTTAGGATTAACGAGAACAATCTTAGTGCCTTAACCCTTCTGCTTTAGGTTTAGCTTAATTCCATCCATTATTAATGTAGCGCCGTTAAAATCCAAAGCAGTACTAGGGGAAAGGAAGGTTTTAGCTTTAGCCTTAAATTAGGCCTTTTGCAACTTTTAGTCTTTTAATGCTAAAAAAGCTAATGTAGCTAAAATAAGGGTATTGTTAGTTTGCATACTAATAAGGCTAAAAGTCTTTAAAGGTTTGTTAGTAATTAGAAGGCATAGGTTGTAGGTTAAGGTTAATATATCAAGCTTTTCTTAGTAGTAGCCTTAGTATATAGCAAATTAGTAAACGCTTACTTTGGCAATGCTGTAAAATGGCTTGATTACCTTAATAATAATGTTCCAAGGGTATTTGGTTTATAGAGCAGTTAAAACAGCAGCTAATATAGTATATATAAGTTTAGTCTATAACTGTGGGTATGCCTAGGTAATGTTGCGTAACGATAGCATTATGCCGCCTTGCAATAGTAACGAGGCAAGGGCTAAAATTAACTGCTAGCTAGCACGTTAAATTATAGGAGACTATGTCAAAATAAACGCTTTCTCTTCGTTATTATAGCCTTATATAACCAGGCGTAACTTCTTATAAGGCTTGGTGGTTTTACCCTTAACTTCTTATACTATCTGGGCCTTAAAGATGCAGTAGCTATTATGCTTTGCCTTGCTATAGTGTTTAAAGCTAAAGACGCTATGGCCGACGAGGTTGTTTACCTTTTGGGCGTTAAACGCTTTAAACGGCTCTCTTAAGGTTGTTATAATGCTATTATTCCTTAACTTAACAGTAAGATTATAATTATCCTCTTTCTTCTTCGTTAAAAAGGCGCTAACCAGCTTGTTCTTTAAGCTAAGAGGTCATCCCCTTTGCTTAGGCCCCATAGCAATTATAATTATATTGCCAATGGCACTAACAGCATTAGCAGCGTTATTAAAAGGCTAATAATCTTTATTGTTAGTTGCTAGGGGAAAAAGAAGAGCGTTGGTATTAGGGTTGCAATAGGTGATTGCTAAAGAAAGAGTTGGAACGAAGGTATTAGGGTTGCGATAGTAGAGTTAAAGGATGGTTAATCTAAAGGTAGCGGGCTTATTAGGCATCTTAAGAGTAACATTATAACTATTAACGACTGCGATCTTATAAAGCCTCTGCCAGCTATTCTTCTCTTACTAAACCTATACCTTACTCTAAAGTAAAAGCTTAAGCACGTTTATAATAAATAATCTATTCTAAGTATTAAGGGCGCTCTTTACTTAGCACTTAGCTACTGCTTTGCATAATGCCTTTATAGCCTTTTATATTGCCTTGGCTCTCTTAATAGTTAATGGCAATAAGGCTAAATTAGTTGTTATATAAGGGTATGCATTGAAAACGAAAAGGGTAGAAACGAGCCTATAGGGTTTAACGGTATTATTAACAGCCTTGAGGGCTATTTATAAGATTGCTTTGTTAAACATTATATTATAAAGCTTATTATATAAGATATCAAAGGCTTGTTAGAGTAGAGCGTAGTATTATTTCAGCTTGCTAATAGACTAGTGGGCTTTAACAGAGATTTGTTTATATATAATTCTCATTAGCCTAGCTTTTAATTTAAACTTTATAAAGGCAAAATTAGTGCTAGCGTTGTGTATAATTACATTGAGAGGTCTTTGATAGATATTAATCTATAATAAGTATAGGGCTTCCTAAGTGTTTTTGGCCAATAAAGATGGAAGGAAATGGCTGCTGTGGAAAGCTGTTAAGGAGTCTAGAATGTAAAGAATAGGGCAATTTTTAAAATATATAACGTTTGCAAAAATCTTATAATTAAACTTATAGTTATTTTTTAAAGTAAACTTAAAGTGCTAGGGAGCGTTGCTGTGCAATTAGCAATGGTGATAAAACTTTTTAATTAATTATAGTATATCCTTATCAACATTATTATAACCAGCCTTTTTAAGTAGCTAATAAAGTTAATACGTTGCTAGGTAGCCAAAGCGACGATAAAGGCGTTATAGCTCTATTTCCGTAAAAAAGACGTTTGCTTATTCTTTCTTACTTAGAAAAAACCATAAGTAGCCCTATTTGTATATAATAGGGACGGTTTTATTGTTATAGATAAGTTAGTCTATTAGATTATTGAATTAAATGCATAATTAGTCTATATTTGCGAGGCAAAGTAAAAAGGGCGTTGGAGTATCTAGCATATAAAAGTTAATGCGCTTAATTAGAGTGTTAACGGCGATAGTTCTAATTAAGTTTATTACTAATCCCTTGCTAAATTTAATTAAGGCTTATTCTGCTGTTAATTTATTAAGCTAAATGAAAGGGTTTTTTTATTATAAGGCAAAGAATTGCTTCTTTTTAGCTATAGATACTTTTGCGGCACTTATATTGAGTAGTATGCCTTGGAATCGTAATTAAGTATAGCGGTCTTTGATAAAGAATTGCATAGCGTCTATATTAAAGCCATTAGCAAAATAAATATTGTTGCTAGTAAGGCAGTATAGAAAGCCTTAGTTTGCAAACTAAGTAGAAGCTTTGGTTTTTTTTTTATAGTCTTTATCATCGTTGTTGACCTTGTCTTCCAGCTATATTTAATCTGCTTTATTACCTTTATAACTTATTAGGTATATTTTAAAGCTGTTAGAGTTATTGCTGTTAAACTAATAGTTGGCAATAAATTAGTTATATAATTAGTTGCGTTTTTTTTGGGAGTATTTTGTTAACTAATAATCTTTTTTGCTATATACGTAGCACTTTTTCTTTTATAGCGTATGCTGCTAGAGAGGGTAGTTGTTATAGTAGTTGCTATTATAGCTTTAAAAGCCGTTATGCAGATAAAAGCCGCTATAAAGGCTGCTGCGAAAGCTTTTACCTTTGCTATGATTATTGCTATAGCAGCGGTTTAAATAGTATTAGTCATCTGCTTTATCAGCGGTTAATTGCTATTATAGATTATAAGCAAGGTAAGTTTTGATTAAAGAGCATAGGTTGGAAAATAACTCTTTATAGGTAATGGCAAGCTTAAAAAAAGCGTATTTAAGTTTATATACTCTATAGTAAGCTTTAATTATTATAATCTTAAGTGCTTATTTGCTTATATAATCTAGTCTTAAAGCATGTTAGCATAATTATAGCTTATTAAGCAAAATTTTAAAAACTTTATAAAGGTTTTTTTTATCATTCTGCTGCCTAATCTTGTTAAAGGTTATTGAGGTCTAGTTTATATAATAGTGAAAGTAGTTGACTTTTGTGTTAAAATGCCGTTTAATCTTAGTATAGGCTTTTGTAAATATATTAAAATGGGTGACGTAGCTCTTATAAAACCGTTGAGCGCGGTTAGTTAAAATCCTTGGAAAAACGGCGTAAAATTAGCTAAGCTTAATTTGAGTATGCTAGCAAAGACTAAAAAAGGTCTTAAGCTTATTATCTAGTAGGTTATATAGCTTGCTTATATATTTTTGATCTAGGCTATATATTTTTATAAAGCTGGTTAAGGTTTAAATGTTAATATAGTTATTTAGGTACTTAAGTGGAGAAAGGGTTTTGTATAGGTTATACTGCTAGGGATTGTAATAGTGTATAAGTGGTTTTGGTATTGGGAATAGGGTATTGTATAGTATACGTAGATAGTTAAGGGGCGATAATTGCAGTCTTATTATATGATCCACTAAAACTAACGTAGAGAAGCTTTATTTTAAAGGCAACCTTAAGGGGTTTTATTACAAATGTAACTAAGAGGGCACTCTTAAAAGGTTTTGTTGCAAGCGTTATATAGTTTATTATATATATAGTAGGGATAGCGGTTGCAAAGGGTTTTATTACAGTTGTAACAGAGGCAATAGTAGCGAGGAGCCTTATTGCAGGCCACTTTCTAAAGCTTCTTTAACTTGAAAGTATGCTAAGGGTTCCTTAATAATCTATTATATACCGTTTAGTTATTTTTGCTAGGATTTCTTCTAATAAATCTAAGGCTTTTACTAAGGCGCTTCCTCTTATTATAAAGGTTAAAAAGGTTTTAGTAGCAAAATGCCTTGCTGCCGTTTATAAGCGCGTAATTTTAGGTTAAGTTTTTAGTTTTAAAGCTTAATTAAGTCTTACTTAAAGGGTTTTTTATAGGCAGCGAAAGTTATTAAATATCGTTTAATAGAGGCGTTATTTTGCCTAGTATAAACTTTATTTTAACGAAGGACTTGCTTAAGGTTGCGGCGCAGATTAAAAGGGATAGCGTTGAATATATTGGCGGTCTATCTATTAAAATCTTTATAAAAGTAGTAAAAAAGGTTATTATTATATTATTTAGGGTAGGTAGCAATTGCCCTAGCAACTATTATATATAAGTATATTTGACTAGCGTCTAGCTATATTTTCTTATACTAGAGGCGGGCGTTAAGTAAGGGCTATATTGCTTGGAAGATTTTAGTTTTTGCTAAAAGGTTGCTTAACACTAAAATGGGCTGCTGGGCATTGTAAACTTAGTTAGATACTGGGGTTTTTATCTCTTTGATTAAAGGGTTGTTTAAATTGCTAGGATTAGCTATATTAGTTTAATTTAGGTTGCTTAATCTGGGGAATAAGGATTTTTAGGATAAATATGGTGTAGTAATAAGACGCAAGAAGTGAAAAGCAAGGGGAAAATTAGGTTGTTATGTGTATATGTATATGCTTGAAAAATAAAGTAAAAATAAATGGGAAAGGGGTTGGAACGCAGTGTAGGGTGCTTTGGGGTTGCTGATATATTTGTATATGTGTGTGTTGTTAGTGCCTTTGTTGCGTAGTAAGGATGAGAAAGATTGTGAGATCTTTATAAGGGCAGAAGTACTTAACGAAGAGGTCTGCTAGTCGGTTGCTTGCTGTTGTAACCTTGTAGGAGGTTTTAATGTTTTTGTATAAAATTGATCATCTTTTTAAGAGTATAGTATAGCATTAGATAAGCCGCTAGCGTTTATAGGAAGGTTTTAAAGTTGTTTGTACGTTGTTTTGCGTTGTGAACGCATTAAAAGGGTCGCTAGTGATAACTCTTGCTAAAGTCCCTTAGCTATCTTTAATAGTTGAAGAGAACAGCCTTTTGCTAGTGATAACTCCTTTTAAAGTCTCTTTGCAAGCCGTTTGTTGTTTTCTGCTGAAAGCACGAAGCTTATCGTCGTAAGTGGTACACCCCTTTTGGGGAACGTTGCGGCGGTTTTCAAGGCAAGATTCGTCTCTTTTACCTTGCTGTCTGATTAGTGTTGGTAAGTCAATCTCCGTATACGAAGAGGTCTGAATGGGGGGTGGAAACGAGTGTATTTGCTATTGTTGTTGATGATGTCTGGCAGAAGGAACGGAAGGGAAACTATCGTCGTACGCCAAAGGGACTAGGCGTACACGCGTACGGTCCCTTCCAATTGCCGTCGGGCCGTATCGGCCCGGCTAGCCATTTGGCCAGCTGGTTCCTTCTGGTGGCCGTATGCCTCTGGTCTGAGGCGGACCGGGCTATTGCTATAGCTATCAACCTACAGTTTTGTTTAGAGGCTTATAAACTAGGCAATAAGTGTGTTTTTTTTGTATAGTATAACTATTATTTGTTTTTTTATTATTTAGGCAATTGGTTGCCTATAGCTTAAGTTTTGGACTGATTTTTTAAAGCGTATAACGGGGGTTACGAGCTGATACAAAAGACTGCTAGTATAGGTTAATAGCTATAGCAATAGCCTAGTCTGCCTTAGACTAGAGGCATATAGCTATTAGAAGGAACTAGCTGGCCAAATGGCTAGCCGGGCTGATTTGGCCCGACGGCAATTGGAAGGGACCGTACGTGTGTACGCCTAATCCCTTTGGCGTACGACGATAGTTTCCCTTTCGTTCCTTCTGCTAGACATCATCAACAACAATAGCAAATACACTTGTTTTCACCCCCCCATTCAGACCTCTTCGTATACGAAGATTGACTTACCAACAGTGAGGATTATGGGAGTGGTAAGCTGAGTTCTTGGTGCAGACATGACGGCGCCAAAGGCATCTCTTACTTGAGAACGGTCGGCAGGGTGTGAACTCTACAGCCCTTTAGGAATGGCAGAACGAACACAATTGACATACGCTCTCCAACATTGAGCGGGGTCTTATTACGCGATGTTCCCAGGGCCGGAGTGCAATCTCTATTACGAGGAATCGAGGATATATCGCCAGCCGGCAGTATTTAGTTGACCAGCGGTATTATGAGCTTGCCGTTTGCGAGGAAATGACTGCTTTCACATTATCCGCAAGCTTCGTAGCCGCATGAGAGGTGATCCTGCATGCTCATTTTATCTCAGCCTCGCAACATTGGAATCAAATCTCGCACAAGTCGAGCTCGGCCTCAAGGGTTGCAGTAAGGACAGTCCAATATGCATATGGTATTGAAGCATTTTGTTGCTCTGGACATGAGGTACTAAAATCGACAATATGCTACTTACTGAGTACCTAGGTAGTTACGCAACCAATTGTTTGTGCCAACTGAGCTTGGCTCTAGGACGTTGCAGCTCAACAAGGTCGTCATTTAATCTCGTCCGAGTGAGCGCAGTTCTTCACTACCTAGGTAGCACTTGCTGTCATGAACTGTAAGAGAGTGTGATGCACGCAGAGTTGCCCAAAAATTCTCATCACTGAAACGATGATTTCAATGCAGCCTACACGTGATGGGGGTGGTTGGTGTGACACAACGATCTTCCCTTGATTCTTGAGTCACTGGCACTTGAACAGATCCCCGGGCAAAGACATATAAACAAGACTTCTGGCATCCTCGACCTCCAGACGTTTGATCCGTCTGCACCGCCACATAGCACCTAAATACACACTCTCAACACCACAGGCAACTCTGAGCAACCCCCCACCCCCACAATCGACAACCCTATAAACACGGAGAATCCAAAGATCTGTGCCCAACATGGACTCCGGTACGGTCGAATATCATGGCTTGAGCAGCACTATGAGATACAAGCGCTGCCGTACCTGCCGAGTCTATTTTGGACTCAGGAAAACGTTTCGCTATGCAGATCGGAAATACGTCCCAACAGAGTTAAGGCAATTCAGGCAGTGCAGGCGAGTTTGGTACCACATCTTCTGGGTCACCGGAATCTTGTCGATAATTTTCGTCTTTGCCTCCTCACCATTCCTGGTCTGCGCTGTACTCAATCAAGATATGCACAACGTCTGCAGCCCGCGATGGCCTCAAATTTTGCTGTTTATCGGCGTCGTCCTTATAGCGGTATTTCTGTGGACTCTCGGTCTGGCGATCATTCTCTACAGCGCACGCAGCCGTAAAGCTCTAGATCGCGAGGAAGTAGACCTCCAGGGGCTCGGCAACGTCGATATGGAGGCGAACGATCCATCCTACGGTTGGGGAGCACAGCCGGTAGGGGAGCCCGGCTTTGGAAGTATAGACCATCGGGATTATCAGCCAGAAATTCAGCAACCAACAGCGACATGGCAGCCCAACCCTAGGGACATGTATCATCCAACTTGGAGTTCATCGCAGCGGGGACCACTCGACTCGGGTGAAGACTACAATCAGACTTCGCTCCACATTCAGAGTACAGACCCGGAATCCATGGCACTTGTGTCGTATAGCCGTCGTGAGGCACCAAACCAGCCTCAGACTTCGAGTGGACAGAGCAGATCGGGGCCGCTAAATAGAAGTGGCAACAAACCTTTAAAACAGACCCCGAACTCGAGTGTGTACAAAAAGTCGATGTTGAGATTGACTGGCAACAAACCTCCAGAGCGAGCACCGAGCCAACCCAAGACTTCGAGTATACACAGCAGATTGACGTTGCCGAGTGGAAATGGCAACAGACCTCCAGTCAGGGCACCATACCAACCTCAGACTTCAAGTGGACACAACATATCGAGGTTGCCCAGGAATAGAATTGGGAATCGGCATTTGAGAAAGACCCCGAAGTGGTCTCAAGCTTCGAGCATATACAAGACATCGATGTTGAGATTGACGGGCCACAAACCTCCTGGGCGAGCACCAAGCCAATCCCAAGTCCCGAGCGCACACAAGAGACCGACCTTGTCAACGGGCACTGCCAAAAGACCCTTGAAGCAGACGCCGAGCAGGCCTCAAGCTCCGAGTGCATCCAAAAGATCGATATTTCCGAGGGGAACTGGCATTAAACCTCCGAAGCAGAAAAAGGCCTCCCTGGCCAGGGGCCCACGGACAAAAATGACTGCAGGAAAGACGCCGAAGAGCAAGGTGACATCAGGGACAAAGTCGAGTAAGAAATTATCCACAGGCAAAAGGAAAGGAAAAGGGAGACGTTAGATTCTGAGCAACCTTGGGAAGGCCAGCTATCAATAGCATTGGAGAACGAGAAGGGAAACGAATCAACGTGTGAATTTTGACCGATTGTTAAGCTAAATTATTGATTATTTATATGATATTTTACATTCCCCGTCAGATATGCATGTGTAGGTCGTCACTTTGTCACTGCTCGAAGCTAAGATTGCATGAGGAAATTGTTCTGAAAAGGAATGTTGGGATATATTTATTTCTGTTCTTCTCGGAGCCTCTCTTCACCACATTCAGGTGAGTGCTGATGACTAAGTCTGAGGGGAAGCCAAGGAAAACGGACATCAGAGGCAGTCGAGTTCAAGTCCCTGGCGCCAACCAAACATAGTTGGATATGGAATCATGATGTGGAGAGGACGGACAGTGTTGAGAAATGCACTGACTTTCCATCACCTGAAGAGTTCAGCTCTCCAGCCGCGTATTAGGAGCCAAAGCACTCGCCGCAACATCGTTTACGCGAGACCAGGCAAAGCCGTTTAATCAATGCTCGACCCCGCAGCCTCAAACTTATTGTCAGGAGCCTCATGCGCAACTCTGAGGGCCTTGCGAAGGGGTTGCTCGACTCCTTGACTGATTCAAGAAGAGACCACGGGAGCTCGGGGGCTCAGCAGTGGGGTTTCGAATTCAAGGCTGATCCCCCTCAACCTCCTCCTCCGAAAAATGGTTGCCGTCCGAGTTGATGTAGGGATCACCTGAAAGCCCGCGGAGAGACTCAGACGTGGAACCGAGGATGGTCTCCGAGTCCTGCCCATCGTGTTCTTCGAAAAGGGAAGAAATGGCCTCGAGAACGAAGTCGTTGTCCTGTCGAGAAAAGGGCCAGCGGTGTTGCGGGACCTCAAAGGGGTGGTCGTCGAACGAAACGCACTTGTTCTGGTCCATCTCACAGTCACCGGACCGGAAAGAATCTATCCTGGGGATGCCCCGGGGAGTGAGACTGGCAGCGGCCGAAGTGGGCGGCGCATAAGACTCGGCCCCATCGAGGTCGACGCTCTCAAGCTCGCTCTCCTCGTCTACAACAAAGAGAGGGCTGTGCATGCGAAGTCCATCGTTGCCTCTTGTTGACTGGGGATAGTCATACATGGGATGTTCATATTCCCCGTTCGTAGGATTGAAGATGGGATATGACGGTGCAGCCCAAGGCGGTGGCGGTCTGCGCGAGACATAGCCGGCTCTGAAGGGATCTTCAAACTCCTCGTCGTCATCGTCCTCTCGGTGCTCTTGCCACTTTCTCCAGAGGAATAGACTCCAGGGTCGGATGCAACAGAAGAAGAGGACTGGAAGCCCGACGATGACGCTGAAGACGATGACCGCGATGGTGAGGGAGTGGTTGGTGGACTTCAGGCGGGCGAGCTGCTCCTGGCAGCTCTGCGCCGTCGTACAGGTGTTGGTGGGAGCCATGTTGGTTGCTCGACAAGATGATGGCTCTGGTGATTTGGTGTGTATGAAGTGACCGACGAGTCGCAACTTGAGTATCGAGGCAAGCCTTCGACTAGCAAAGGCGTAAGCCGGAGAAACAGGCTGAGGCAGATCAGGTCACGGGTGAGTTGTGAGTGAGATGGAGAGAACGCTTCTCAGAATCATCCTCAGGGGTAGACGGTACCAAATATATATATGCAGGAGCGACGACGCACAGAGACAAGGCTCCAAGCATGCGGTTTGGTGGAGTGAACAATGGCATTGTCGTGCCAGGGCGGGACACCCCGACAGCCTCGCAAGGAAAGAGGGTCGGCTTCACAAAGGTCAAAGACGGCGGGCACGCAACGGAGACAAAAATCAATCTGGACCCCCCTCCAAGGCCAATATCATGATTGGCTGAAATGGAGACTCGTGGCCATGGGCGTGCCATCCACAGCCTGGCCCGTCTACCTTCCACCAGACGGCACCTAGGTGCAAGTGGTTACGCAGGAGACGTTGGTCAAACAGGAAGCATTGGGGCATAATAGCATCATTTGCATGGACGACGAGTAGCTGCCTTCCAACTGTTCACTTGACTCGACAGGACAAAGAGATCACCTTTTTCTAGGTGTGGATATGAGTGTGCACTGTGATTGTGATTTTCGACTGCCACAGTTGGGCCTGGTTGCGGTACGTCCCCAACTCTCTCACAATGGCCGAGGTGTAAATGCTAAGAAATGGACATGAGCCACTCAGGGATGATGCATATTGTTCTATCACCACCGAATGACAGAGATTATACCCATCGCTGACAGCATCTAGCCAAGCTAGACAAGAGTCGGAAAGTGTCATCAGGTCATGACCGCTGGTGATAAGGGGTGAGATAAAACCATCTTCAAAGAACTCCAAAATGCCTGGCCCAAAGAAAAAGTAGACTTGCTTTGCATAGCCCCTAGAAAACACACAATCAAGTCTGCCACCCGTACTTCCGTCCCCAAGTCCAAACTTCTCCGCAACTCCAGGCCATAATTTGAACAGCCAGCGGTCCTGACTCCCTGTCTTCGGTGGAGCCGCCCTCGTTCGGTCGATCGGTGCCGTAGCTACCGCAGGCTCCGATGCTAAAGAGTAGTCTAGTCGATCTTGGCGTTGGCCAGGCTCCTAGCTGTCGGATTGTTGATGTTGTTGACCTGCGTGAGGGCCATCTTCTTGTACTTAGACTGCTTCCTCAAACGTTTCCTGGCTACCATAACAGGAACCGAGCTTTTCGTGACGAGATAATTTGAGAACGAGCCGAGAATGACGCTGCGGAACATGTAAGTTAGCCAGGCTTTCTTATAACTTCAAGAGACAATCGCAACCGGTGCTTCACATACCCCTTAAGCGCACTCTGTCCACGGCTGCCCAAGATAACCAGGGTGGGGCTGACGACGTCGATAATCTCCAAGATCTGGTGCTTGGGGTTCTTGCAGTGCAGCACCTCGACAACAACCCGGACTTGAAGCCTAGTCTTCCGGAGATACTTCTTCACCCTCTCGGTAATGTCTTGGACCGCCATGTGACGTTCCTCTTGGGCCTTCGATTTCGCCGGACCGGGTGACGATTCCGAGCTGGGGGCCAGCGAAGATTTCTGCAAGTCGACGGTGCTACCGCCGGGCGTGACAGGCGCTTTGTTGGACGTCATCACGTTCAGTGCCGCGCCCTGCTCCCGCATGGCCTTGCGCTCATCCGGTATCTGTGAGCCCTCGCGTGGTGTGATTCCGGTCTCCTCATCAACGCAATATAGGCAGATCATGGTATCGCCGTCTCGCAACACCGTCCCGACCGCCCATTCTAGAGCATGGGTAGACTCCTCACTCAGGTCAGATGCCACGATATATTTGCGCAGGTCGCGGCCATCTGCTTTCGCCGCTCGGGTGATCTCGGCGTAGTCTCCCCGGTAGATCATGCGTACTGCCCGAGCTGCGTTTGGTGTGTTCATGATGGCAGTCTGGGTAAAAGATAGCTTCTGTGCGCGTTTGATGTCGACAAGGTCCGCTTCGTCATCGGAGTCCATGGGAGTCCTCGTCCCCGATGGGGGCCCTTCATCAAAATTCGTGGCCGGATGTATTTTCTTGGATCTTGCCTCCTTCATCACCTCGCCCGAAGGCCCGGTGACGGTAATCTCGGGATCGTCAAAGAGAGAACGGTACTTATGCTTCGGGGCTGTGTTCGCAACATTAACGCCTATTTCCGATGCTGTCAGTATATAACTCTTGACGACCGTAGGGCCCCAGATTCACACGAATATCTGTGAACAATGCCAACTTACGTTCTTCTTCTGCAGCTGCCAACAAGCTCTTGATCTGTCTCACTTCAGACGTTTGGCCAGACTTCTCGGAGTCTCTTTCCGCCTTACGGCCACGACTCCCCTCTTCCTGAGACGAATAGCCCTGATCGTCGCTACTATCGTCGAGCAGCTCATCGCCGTCAGGACTGAAGTAGTCCTTGACCAGTCTCCCTCCTCCAGGCTGGTCGTCCGATCTCTTGCGGCCCACGGAATTGGCGAGAAGCCCGCCAGCGCGGAGACGGTTGAGATCTGAGAGCTTTCGATATGCATTGTTCATGTCCAATCCGGGGTATGCTTCTTGCAGCAGCGCTCTGCCCGCCGGGCTCATGGCCCTACCGATCAAGGAGGTGCCTGGCGACGTAGACCGTCCGCTCAGACGCGTATGGGGAGACCTGGAGTTGCTTCCTGGGCGCATCGACGGGCCGGCGATGGAGTGGCGGCCTCGGTCGCCAGGAAGAGGTATCGAGGAGGGATCACCGCCGCGCACGAGGTGCTGCATCGAGCTCGGGGGTTGTTGAAGCTCCTTCTTGTTACCCTGGTAGACACGCTTGGGCAGCACCTGGCCTTGACTCGTCACAATGTCGCCAAACTTGAACTGGGAGGTAGGATCGCGATTGGCGCCAGACCGAGGGCCGAAGCCCACAGACTGACCCGAGACATCGGACATGTGTCGAGGATGCGTGGCGTTGGAGGCGTGAGCCAGCTTGTTCGATTGTAGGACAGGTGATGATGGGGTGCTGAAAACCGGCTTCGTGGCGGAAGGCGGAGGGCTGTCCATATCAAGCATGCTCCGAACTGGCGCCTGCGAAGTAGTTCTGGGCGGGCCACCTGATTTGAAGATTTTCCTCGTCAGTCACGAAGCTTGCCAAGCAGAGAAAATGCCGGCTTGCTCACCTATATCCAACATGCTCCTCACCGGGGACCTGGGGGTGTAGGGAGATGCAGAGCGTGGATTGCTGAGAGCGCTGGGAGGTCGATTCTGAGCGCTCCTGGCAGCTATCAGCTGTTCCACCTCGAGCCTCTCTTCCTCCAGGGCGGCCTCCATACTCATAGTCTTCCTACCTAACCCGCTGGAGCCAAGGGGGCCCTTCGGGCCTCTGTATGGTTGAGCCATACTCAACTATTCCAGAAGCAGGCCTGTGTGAAGATGCCGGGGCTGTCAAATCGTCCGTCTCGGGTCGGGAGCGTAGCTGGCCAGAACGCTGTCGGAGTACCAGATGAGGTTCGACGCGGAGTGGTAGGCGAGACGGATGGTAATTTCTATTAAGAATTGGTTTCGAATCAGTCGATAGACAGGTAACGATGTGGTGTGCCTGTTCCAAGAACAGCGCAACTAGCGAGGAATGATCTGCGGTTGTTGGGCGTGGATGTCGTGGTCCAGTCGAGGCGTACAGGGCATCGTGTGTCAACAAGTCGAGCAGGGCGCAGAACGGACGGCGAAGGTGAAAATAACTTGAGGCTTTCAGATCATGGTCGGGCCTCGCGTATGGTGGTAGTAACCGGCGTGTATGTGCTTTGGGTCGGTCGCAGAGACTTGGCCTCGCCCTTTCCCACACTGTTTGCAAACGGGGGAGCAGAACGGCGTAGTCAGGATCGAGTGCGGGTGGGGCACGAAAGTATTGGTTCTGAATCGCTCGAGGCGGGCGGCGTGCGTGGTGAGTGGATGCTCAGAAATGCCCAGACAAGCTTCTGACTGTTGCCAAGTCTTTGGCGCAGTCAGTCAGACGATAGATGCGGGTGAGGAGAGGGGAACAGCTCCAGGAGAGTTAGTTGGGATGTTTTCACTGTGGACCGGGTGGGCCGAGTTGATGCAATGCCCAGGTCGATCTCGACGCTGAGATTTTCTTTGTTCAGTTGGCGAGGACGAGATTGTATACGACTGAAGGTGGGAATCTGTCGAGGGGGGAGCGCGTGCGGTGCCGAAAAGATGTCGAAAAGTCAACACGTCGGTGTGGTCCTTTTGGTGTTATCGCAGATTGGGTCAAAAGAGGATCGGGCATTCTCTTGGCTTGCTTCAGTGACCAAAGCCATTGGGCTGCCCGAACGGACGGGCTCAACCTGCAGCTGGTCTGTGCTCGCAAACCACCTCCAGCCCTTGCTTGGCGTGATTAGTTCAACTTCTTAAAAGGTACTCCGCTTGGGCAGCCGTGGGAGCACATCAGAACCTTGGGAGGACAACAACCGAAATTGTAAGTCTTGCTAGCAAGATGAAGATATTCAGACTTCAAACAAAATGATGCCAGGTTTTTTCTCAGAGCTCAAAATCGAATGTTTCCCCCGCAGAGCCCACCTTGCCGATAGAACCCCTTTGGGTGATGACCTCCATCTTACAGGGGCCGTTGCAGCGGTGTCAGTGACACACTGACAGCTAAAAACCCACCTCCACACGCTCTGACGCTACGGGAGGCAACCGATAGTTTGATGTACCCCGCCATTTTGGAGCTCTCCCGCGACCCATCATCCCTGCCTCCACTGCAGCGGTCTAGAACTCTGCCGCGACTGAAGGGGACCCTGATGGTGCCTGAGCAAACAGTTTCGATTTACGATAAGATAGTAGCAGTAGGCGTTCCTTCAGAAGCTAGCGCGGACAACCACAGAGGAATCTGCGTCTCTGGAAACACCCGAGAGCCAACGCCTGAGGGACGAAACCAGGCCAAGAGAAAGCGGCCGCTTGGCGTCGAGCTCAACCCGGCACGCGGTGGGGCCCTCCTGTCACATGCGTTGGGGTTGTTTCAAGACACTGCAGTCCGAACATGCAAGACACCTCTTCCGGGCAGGAACGGAATGGCCACTGCATTATTCCTTGGCTGCGCCTCAAGACTTGCAATATCCGCTTCGTATTGGTCCGGTGGCCCTACAGTCTCGTCTTCAGCCCTGCCCAAGTGCAGCGGATCAGTTTCTCTTTTTGTCTAGATCTTATGAGGTTTTGTACATCGGATATGTACAGACAAAATCTGAAGGCCCTTGAATTGACCGCGTGCTGGCAGCGGAATGCGGACTGCCTCTTCAAACCAGATCAGATTCTGAATAGCAATGCGAGAGCGTCACCCAGCTATCGTGTAGCTCGCTGGCTCCTCTCAACATTTTGGTGATAATCGGACGCCTCTGCCGTTCACCCCTAAGTCCTCCTCTTGAGCAGAGCTGGCGAGTTCAAATTGGCTCGCACACTCGTGCCAGACTTGTGCAGCTGTCCTCTCTTGTCCCACACGCCAGACCTGCCCTCCGCCACGGCGACGATCTCCTCGCCGATTCTCGTAGCCAGCTGCTTCTTTCCAGACCCCATCGACGGCCTCTTGTTGACCGTGTCCATGATCCACTGCCATGCTATCCGCCGCCGCGCGCGCTTTGTGATCGGCGTCGGCACCTCGAGCGCCTTGCCACCACCCGCCAGGCCCTTGTACCCGCGGATACGGATCAGCGGGGCCACGGATTCGATCGCGAGCATGAGGTAGAGGTTCGGGTTGAGCGGGAGGTGTTCGGGCGGTGGCGCGCCCGGGAGGAGCGGTCGTTGCGGGTTGACCTTGGGCGGGGGTGCCGTCCGGAGGAAGCTGAGAACCATGGCCATGTCCTGTTCGCCTTGTCAGATACCGCTACGTCCAGCCGCCGGAAATGTTATCATCGCCATCATGATCATCGGACTGACACTTTGCGCCTTGCTCAGCTTGCCGTCGCGCATGAGCAGCCTCGTGATCTGGGCGATGCCCTCCTCGTACCGATGCCGCAGGTGATACTGCGCCGTGTGAAGTTTTCCAGTGGGCATGGGCGGCTCCTCGAACTTGAGGCCTGTGAACTTCTTGCTGGGAAAGGGGTTCAGGCCGTGCGCAGTCATCTGCAGGTCCTGGACGGCGCTCTCGTTCGGCGTCAGGTCGCGCATCTGCACGTCGGCTTCGCTCGGCGGAGGGCGCTGCTCCCCCGGCCTCAGCATGGACGCCGGTATGTCCGGCACCGGTGAGCCGTCGGGACGGGCAGGTGTGTTGGACTCGGGTGGTGTCGTCGAAGTTGGGCCCGCATCGTCGGCGTACTGTCGCGCGAGCGCGGCTATCGTAGGCCGCGGCGTCTGTGTTTGTGGTCTTGATCGGAAGGCGAGAGAGCGACTCGCGCCCCATATGCTTAACCTGGGAGGCATGGTTCTGTGGATCTCGGAATCGCTGATGGCAGTCGCCAACAAGGTCGCCGGATCGCGAAATCGAGCTTGAAGTCGGCCGATCATTGATGTGAAATTTTGCGGTCCTTGGACGCTCGGACCATGTGATTACCTAAGCGACTCAGGCCTATCCCTTGTCGGTCCCGACCAGGGACTACCCTGTACAGAACTCGAGCTACTATCCCAGCCCTCGGTCTTTTTCTCAACCTCATGCCTTCGCTTTGCGAGCTTTTACCACAAGACAAGTCAGTCTGTCGACATGCCTCAGACAGGTGGCCTCTGTTCAGTCCTTCTGCCCTCGACCATCAGAGAAGGTTGCGTCAACGTCATGACACTTCCCTGGAATCATCAGAAATGGGTCTGCTTTTACACGCTCATACGTGGAGACGGGGCTTCCGACACGATGAGAAGTCCGTTGAGCGTTTTGGTCTCGCTCACCGGTCAGCATGTTGCCGGAATATATTGTTGCACCTATCTCAATCTGGGCATCAAGTCCGATGTTCCTATCCTCTCCCATGGTTCTTCGACAAGAGACGCCCAAGATGATCGCAGCCTGACATGTTGAATCACACGGAGCGGCGGCCCTAATGTGATCATTGCCATGGGATTTGACTCTCCTGTAGCTTGTATTGTGGCAGATTTTCTTCGCAGAACGTCATTCGACTTGGCCTCATTCCGCAGCAGTACGTCCCATATCAGACGATCTTACAAGATGTCGTCCTATAGTGGACGGCTCCACGATTGGTAGAACTGTTAGCCTGAAGAGGCGATGCCATATCTGGCTTTCTGAGCTCTCGAGTCAAGCAAACAGCGGTGCCTAACGCTCATCATCATTTGCTTCTTCGCAGGGTTGAGACGTCATTCCTTGTCGCAACGGGACACCGAAGGCTGACTCGGAATAGCAGCTTATGTCCGTGGCGTTCTTGGAGTTTTCTATGGTACGCCACGCGACCGTCGGCAAGACTCCCAACGGCCCGGGCCCTCGACTCACTCCCCAGGTTCTTCTCGGAACATGACCGCGGTCACAACCTCTACATCCTGGAACAGAGTCTGGG
This sequence comes from Dendrostoma leiphaemia, assembly GCA_026120015.1. Lineage (NCBI taxonomy): Eukaryota > Fungi > Ascomycota > Sordariomycetes > Diaporthales > Erythrogloeaceae > Dendrostoma > Dendrostoma leiphaemia. Next base: position 23,907 of record JALRMF010000171.1, read on the forward strand.
GATGAGAACACTCACCCAGGTTTTTTGGTTTTTTTTTTTCATGTCTAACACCGGTGGTTAAATGCACCGCGGTTGGGCCGAGGACTAAACTGCCTCACTTGCGGCCGTTAGCCGAGGCCGCTAACAGTTCATCCGGTCCATCGAGAGGGTGGGGGGATGCGACAATGACCGTGTTTGTATTGTACTGCACGGAGGTACTTACCTGCGGGTTTGCCAGTGGCACCTTATGCCAAGCCGGGCCTGAGGCTGTCATCCCGTCTGCGCCAGCCAGCCATCTTGGTGGCCCAGCTGCCGGGGTCAATGTGGGCGCGCCTCGAACAAGGGGGCCGCTCGATCGAAACAGTGCAGACCTGATTGCAGCATGCAGGCATGTTTGCTTTGAATGTTGCTTCTTCATGGCTGGGCTGTGCCGGTCGCCTCGAAAGATTTGGGCATGAAGTTGCATTGACAGTTGGCGGGCGCGCATCCGGGGCCCTGTCTTGTCAAGAGACAACACCCACACACCCAAGCGTCGCTAGGCCCCAGTGACCGGTACCAGAAGTAGAGTACGGACGTCTACACGGCAGCCTCAACCGCCCGGGGTCCGTATCAACAGGCGAAAGCGAGGGCCATGTAGGGCCCAGGGTTTCAAGTACGCGAGCAGCACTTCACCCTGCCGATCCGGGGAAAAGGAAACAACAGGGCGCACGGACTGCAGGTCAGCCTGAAAGGTGTCATGCAGGTACGGCGGCGTACCGTTTACTCCGTACACGTGGAGGCTTTTCGAGCGGCGCGCCCGGCCTTGGGATGTCTCGACCCCTTCTCAGCTCGACGTTGTCGTCATACGATTGTTCCCGAACGACGACACCATGGCATCAAGTTTGCCCAGTGGACAAATAAGTTCGCCCGCTCTTGAGGTCCTTGCGTTGTTGCTTTTGCCATTTGGCATCTGGTTGCATCCCACAATGAACGAATCAGTGCGCTGGCTATTCTCATCTCTCGGGTCTCACTTCTCAGGTTCCTATCTGGGCAAGGTGGAGACGCGGATGAAATGATGAGACTGCTCGCCCTCAGATTGGTACTGTAGCTGACAAGGAAAAATAAACGGCGGGGAACGCTGCCGGCGTCAGCAATCTCAGATCTCAACAATGCCTTTGTGTTCTTCGAGGGTCGAGACACTTCCCCATTGACCCGCCGCGCTGGCTCGATCGCTCACTTGTCAGATTGGGCTCTTGAGGCCTCTTCAGCCGGCCCAATGTGAAAGTGACAGGTCGTCGGCTCGCCTCTGGCATTGCTCAGGAACAGGACTGGTGAATAGCGCCCCCCCCCCCCCGGAGGTAGAAAGGAGTAAGCCGATCGTTCGGTGACGCTCCATTGTGTACCTCTGCCCATCACGCCTGGTTTCTCTCCAGAATCATCCCTCCTCTGGGCCATCGCAAGGGATCCGGGAGATGATATGTCAAAGCAGGAAATTGTCACACAAGAAACCCGGCAGTATGGAAGATGAGGGAGATCTTGACGATCTTCTAGTGTAGTGGTCACAAGATGAGGAACTGTGGCAAGCAAGTGATTATCACAATAAATTTGCGCCGAAAGGAAACCAGATCCGTTATGATATTCCCATAGTAGTGTCCCCCTTCCTTCACTTGCCGTGTGGCAAAGCCCGAATTATCAAGTTCAAGGTTTTTCTTTGCCCAACTCCAGCACCCTGAAAACACCTTGAACGCGAGGTTGTACGGCAGGAAAACAAACATAGCGATGTAGTTGGTGGAGATAAAAAAGCCCAGTGGGGGGAGGGCAGGGAACGACGGACGAGGCGAGTGAGTGAGACACAGATGCTCAAGATGTAGCAACCGAGCCGTCCACAGCCACGCGTCGTCGTCCGCTCTGCCGTGCTTCCTCAATCCAATTCGTGGCTTGTCACATGTTGAGAAGCGTAACCCGCCCAGGCGCCGCCCTAGGAAAGGGAAATAAAGGGAAGGGGCCAGGGGAGAAAAAAAAAGCGGTCTTCACTGCCGAGAGAGGATTTCCTTCCCCATTTTACTCCCCCAAGGCTTGTCTCGGCAGAACGGACCTCCGTGAGAGTGGCCTGACCTACCAGGCGTTGCGGCTGCTCGTGGGCGACGACGTCTGGGACTGGGCCATCGCCGAGGCCTGGATGCAGCTCAGGGCCATCTCAGCCGCGTCCTCCTTTGCGTTGTTGAGGTTCTTGCCGTCGTACCAGAAGCGCGCCGCCACGGTCTGACCGCTGATCGTCACCCGGCTAGACCAGGCTGTGCGACCGCCTTGAAAATTCACGTCATCAGCGGAAAGGCTCTTTTTTTTTTTTTTTCCCGTAGGAAAAAGAGGGGAGGGGGGGGCTTATGTTGTGTGTACTCCCGTCGTCGATCTTGTGCGCGATTGCACAGACAACCCAACCGGGACGAGGGCCTGCAACTACTAAGTAGCTGCCGTTGCCGGCGGGTGGGTGGGGCACGGGGAGAGGCGGGAAGGGAAAAAAGAAGCTGGCGGTTGTGAGGCTCCTCGCCCGCCCGGACGAACTCACCCCTTCTATCTGAGACGATCTGGAAGACTGGCGTCGTCATGCCGTATTCTCGACAGGCGCCTGCTCGCGATGTCAGTACAGCTTGTGGTGGAGGGATACGATCTTGTCCGGGCTGGAGACGCACCTTCGAGCTTGTCCTGCCAGGCTGTGCTCTCGCCTACGCTGCTGCTGCTCTGGCGGGAGCTGCTGTGTCGTGACGAGGAAGACATGTCGGTGAGGATGATGAGACGTAGAGTGGTGTAGTGTGGTTGAAGTTCAGTGAGAATCCAGGCACAGCCAAGGATATTGAGGAGCAGAAAGTACAGATGAAGGTTCAGACGAAGGTTCAGTGGAACGTCTTGTATGATGGTAACTTGTGGAGGGCGAGTAGATCACGATAGACTTGTGGTCGTGGATCCAGCGAGGGAGGAATGAGGGAAGCCGATGTGCGCCTTATATACTCGAATAAGCGAGCGTGAGCAACACGGACGAGCCAGGAGGCCGAGGACACGGCGTTGGGTATCGAGCGGTAACAGAGTGATTAGGAGACTTCTTTTCCACCTGTAAATAGAATCCACCTTGTCGCATTGTTTGCGCGCGATATGTTGCAGGCCTGGCGGCAGGAGAATTATTGGTAGCCTCGGGCAACTGCATCCATCGAGGACGGGACGCAGCAAGAGGACTGTGACGAGCTCGATTCGCAGGGATGTCTGAGCCATGCGAAGTGGGTGAAGTCCCGGTTTCTCTTTTTCCTCTGACATGTCTTCCCATGGCTGTCACAGGTATGGGAGAGGGCCACGAGGGTACCTACAGGTTAAAGGACACGGTGACTGGGTGGGCCCCAGGCATTTCCCCATTAGGAAGAAGCAGCAAACGGAGACCGAAAAGACAGGGAGGGTATCTGGTACAGGTGAAAATTGGAAGGGTGGTACACTGGTGTACAAGCCATGCAGGCAAGCTCCCGATGTCGATGCTTCGACTTCGAAGTACCAATCGAGTCCTCAGCTGGACCAGGCAGGTAGGTGCAGAGCTCCTCTGCGCAGACGTAAGGGATGAGTTCGTGTCACATCATCGTAATGTAAGGGTTGGGTGTATGTACGAAGTACAGTCCTGACAATCTGATTGTGGACCCAGCCATCATTGCCTTGGGTCCGGCTGCAAGGCAGTGGATGACCAAAGATGAGGTGCAGTTGAGAGCTGGGGGAGATCCACGTTCAGGCTCAGATCTTGTGACACCTCACATGCACCTGAAGTATCATACGAAGGCCCCACGATGTGAACATGATGTGAGCCATGATGCAGACGTGGAGGCTTCACGCGGGAGTGGCACATGCATGCAGCAGCACTCGACATCCCCCCGGTCCACCTTATTCGCCGTCGTGCTGCACGCCCGAGACAGAATCGGGGATCGGCCTGCTCCCGCCAGGTCCACTTTCGCAGCCTCCCTCGTTTGGTCTTGACCTCGCTGCCGATTTGACTTCCAGCTTCAGGTCCTGAGTATCTTTTTTGCTTCTCTCCCGTCCCTCCCCGTTGGTTAGCTACTGCACGGCTCTTTCTTGACCGCCTCCATCGTTTGCCGTCACTGTTTTGGTTTTCTTTTGTTCATTAATTTTGCGCACGACTTGTGAGCTCCTCGTTTCTGTTCAGGTTTCGGGGCCGCAACTGCGAAATGCCAGGACCAAGCACCGACACTGTACGACAGCAGAGCTGAAAGATCACGTAGACGCCGGGACTATCAGCCCGGGAGTCTGGTTCATTCTGTGCTTTATGTCAGGCACGAGTGGCCGATACCACCCTCCTTCGAGTATCGTACCCGCTGTTCTCTCATTGGGCCCCATACGGACGGAAGGCACCGTGAGATCTGGGGGATAGGTACCCTACACTGCGGCATAGTAGTGATCGGCCTTCGTTGGAGAATCGGCCAGTCGTGATGTGTCATCGCTTGTTTGTGCGGAGGTCATGAGCTGACAATGAGATGTGAGCGGGAACATGGTTCGCGGGTGGAAAGCGCGTTCGCAAACCTGGCTTGCCGTGAACGCTCGCAACATCTCTTGAGTCTGGACTTTGGTCATGGAATCTCACGAGCCGTCGTGGCACATCACTTTTGCAGGACACAGGTGGATGCCCGCACGTACAAACATCATCTAAGCCAGGCAAGTGAGGGGATCTTCTCCCCATGTCAAACTTCGAGGCCGAACTCACTGCTCTCGTGATAGACGCGTGGTGGATCTGGCGAAGAAAATCGACTTGACTTCACCCCGCTTCGCCCTCGATTGCTTATGACACGTCGAAGTAAGGCGGTGTGGTTCAGATATACTCCAAACTCGACCGTGAGTTGAACCGTCTCGGCAGGTCTGCGGGCGTAGGTGCAAGAGCTGACCTGATCGACTCTCCAAGCATACATACTTGGGCAAACGCAAGTTGCGTCTCCAGCAGGTGCGACTTGACCTCGGTCGCAGCACGTGGATTCGAAGTCCGTCTTTGATTCTTGGTGGTGAAGATAGCCAGGTCGTTGGGAACATTGGGCGCGACCACTGCAGATGAGAGCGGCATTGTCTTGCTCGGGCGTCGTCTGACAGCGGCTCCTGCGATGCGATAGCAGGGATGCTTAGACTTTGGCGCATGTCCCGTTGACACGCGGCTCTTCGAGAAGATCTTCGCTTCCGAGAGCCTGGATACGTCCGGCAGGCCCGGCCAACAACGACATGTCGCCGTGACTGGGTACCCCCACTGGCGGATCAAGAAGCCGTCGAGAGGTGGATCAATGAGGCTTGCGGCACTCTACCTTCTGTAAGCCGATTGGGCCCGGCATATCATTCTGCTTCCGCGTAATCCTGACAGGTTGAAAAAGAAAAGAACTCATCTGCTTTTGTGCCGGGTTCACTGCAGTGAGACACGTCCTTGCATTCTGCGACTGACTCTCGTAGACCTCGGAGGGCACAACACTGCCGCGACCGTGTAGCACCCGGACTTGACATATGTCGTGGTCTCTCAAAATTGCCCTCCGGGGGTCTTCGAGACGCTGTGTCGTTCGGTCACACGCCATCTGTGGTGACTGGGAGGAATAAGATAAATTGAATTGGTGTCCAGTGAATTTAGCGTCCTCTCGGAAAGTGAGTGCCTAGTCAAAGTAGAGAGGCAAAGTAGCAATTTGGAACATTACCCCCAGAGACGCGTCAATCCAGCAAGTATCGGAACTACCTAGGTAGGGACCAGACGTGCATGTGACAGACGTTGCCTGTGCCTTGGATGACATTGCGTGAGGATCACGAGGTCAACAGTGCTTGGCTGCACGAGGCGATGCATAAGACCGGTCATCCGTATGTACTCAAAGATGGCCGTGAGCACCGGGCCGTCGGCACTTGGGCACTGCCAGACTGCGCGCCCCTCATGTCGCCGTCTACAGCTCTGCTGCGATAAGGCGGACACCTCTGCTCATAGGCCTCTGTCTGCCACCGGACCGTTGCAGTCGGGCAGCGAGCTCCAGGACGGCTTTCTTCGTGTGCAGCCGGTGAGTGGCCCGGCAAGGTGCATTGCCCGGTTGTGTTGGGCCGACGGGAGACAGCGTCAAGCTTTTTCTCACCGGGCAGCCCTAGCTATGCCCAAAGAACGAACAGCGGCAGGGCGAACATCGTCATCGTCATCGTCATCGCGTTGTCGGATGGAGGCAGCGCGTGTTGGACAACGCACAAGGCTCTCAGGGACCTCGCTCCTCCAGGGGATCTCTCGAGTCTCGCCGGCAGCCAGGCGAGTTGACGTTGACGGGTCCAACGTGGCACCTGGTGTGACCATTCTCTGGGGCGGGCATGACGACAGATAACGAGAACTAGGGCTGTTCAGCTTTGGACGCAACGAATCGAGTTCGTCGGCGGGGACAGCAGGCGATGACAAGAGTCTAGGCTGGCGTGCTGGGGCGGTTTGCGGGAGGAGAGGAAGACAGCCCTACACACGAAGTAGAGATCGAGGTTGATGCCTGACTGCACCGTTGGGAGCAGCCTTAGCGGCATGGGGTCTGTCCCCACGTACCGGCCCGGGCTGCATGGACTAATCCTTCAATCAGACCCGGTCTCCTTAAGCATACCCCCCAGGTCAAAGAATCATCCCAACTCCTCGGAAATTAGACCATACACTTTTGATACATGTTGCCTTTAGACGTGCTGAGACTCAACACAAAATCAACAACTTTATCTCATTCATCCGCTGTGGGGCCATTTATTGGCAAGGTCATCATCTGTGTCACGCGTGCATGTGAATTCCTCTATAGGCCATGTGTTCAAACCCTTTCACCCAGTCAACATTGTGCAGAAACGGCTTCGGGCTGCGGATCACTATTTCCAGGCATAAATTCTGTACTGGAACCAGGTGAGGGTGTCAATTCACATTACATTACGGTACCCAAGTCGTTGGAGTGCAGACACTTCCAAGGTTGTCATGGCCAGCACCACCATGTAAGCGATCGCGGTTCGGGCAACAATCAAAGCTCTTTGCATCGCGAGGAAAATAGAAAGGACAAGGAGAAAAAGGGAGAGTTGTTCATCCAAATGTAGTCTGTCGCAAACAAAGCCAACTCGGCTCTGAACTTCCAATGTAGGTTGATAGCTATAGCAATAGCCCGGTCCGCCTCGGACCGGAGGCATACGGCCACCAGAAGGAACCAGCTGGCCAAATGGCTAGCCGGGCCGATACGGCCCGACGGCAATTGGAAGGGACCGTACGCGTATACGCCTAATCCCTTTAGCGTACAACGATAGTTTCCCTTCCATTCCTTCTGCCAAACATCATCAACAACAATAGCAAATACACTCGTTTTCACCCCTTATTTAAACCTTTTTATATACAAAGATTAACTTACCAACACTAATCAATAGTTAAATAATTAACTATAAACAACAAAATAAAAAAAACAAATCTTGCCTTGAAAACCACTGCAACGTTCCTTAAAAGGGGTGTACTACTTATAACGATAGGCTTTGTGCTTTTAGCAGAAAACAATAAACAACTTGCAAAGAGACTTTAGTAAAGTTATCACTAGCAAAAGGCTATTCTCTTTAATTGTTAAAGATAGCTAAGGGACTTTAGGAAGAATTATTACTAGCGACCCTTTTAATGCATCTACAACACAAAACAACATACAAACAACTTTAAAACCTCCCTATAAACGCTAGCAGCTTGTCTAATACTATACTATACTCTTAAAAAGATAATCAATTCCATATAAAAATACTAAAACCTTTTATAAGGTTACAACGGCAAGCAACCAACTAGCAAACCTCTTTATTAAGTACTTTTGCCCTTATAAAGATTTTACAATCTTTCCCATCTTTATTACGCAACAAAAGCACCAATAACACATATATATATAAATACATCAGCAACCCTAAAGCACCCTACACTGCATTTCAACCCCTTTCTCATTTATTTTCACTCTGTTTTTAAACATATACATATATACATAATAACCTAATTTCCCCCTTGCTTTTTACCCTTTGCATTCCATTACTATGCTACATTTATCCTAGAAATCCTTATCCCCTAAATTAAGCAACCTAAATTAAACCAACATAGCTAATCTTAATAATCTAAACAACCCCTTAGTTAAAAAGACAAAAACCCTAGTATTTAACTAGGTTTACAATGCCTAGCAGCCTATTTTAATATTAAGCAACCTTTTGGCAAAAATTAGAATCTCTTAGGCAATATAGCCTTTACTTAACGCTTGCCTTTAATATAAAAAAGTATAACTAGGCGCTAGTTGAATATATCTATATATGGTAGTTGCTAGGGCAATTGCTACCTACCTTAAATAATGCAATAACAACTTTTTCTACTACTTTTATAAAAATTTTAATAAGTAGACTGCTAATATATTTAACACCGTCCCCTTTAACCTGCGCTGCAACCTTAAGCAAATCCTTTGTTAAAATAAGGTTTATACTAGGCAAAATAACGCCTTTATCAAATAATATTTAATAACTTTTACTACCTATAAGAAACCCTTTAAATAAAACCTAATTAAACTTTAAAACTAAAAACTTAACCTAAGATTATGCGCTTATAAATGGCAGCAAGGCATTTTGCTACCAAAACTTCTTTAACTTTTATAATAAGAGAAAGCGCCTTAGCAAAAGCTTTAGATTTATTAGAAGGAATCTTGGCAAAAATAATTAAATGGTATACAATAGACTATTAAGGAACCCTTAGCATACTTTTAAGTTAAAGAAGCTTTAGGGAGTAGCTTGCAATAAAGCCCCTTGCTACTATTGCTTTTATTACAATCGCAATAAAACCCCTTGCAACCGCTGTCTCTATTATATATATAACAAACCATACAACGCCTACAATAAAACCCTTTAAAAGTGCCTTTTTAATTACACCTGCAATAAAACCCCTCAAGGTTACTTCTAGAACAAGGCCCCTTTACGTTAGTTTCGGTAAACCATATAATAAAACCGCGATCATTGCCCCCTAACCGTCTACGTATACTATACAACACCCCATTCCCAATACCAAAACCGCTCGTATACCGTTACAATCTCTAGCGGTACAACCCATACAAGACCCTTTCTTTACTCAAATACCCAAACAACTACATTAATATTTAAACCTTGATCAGCTTTACAAAAATATACAGCCTAGATTAAAAGTATATAGGCAAGCTATACAACCTATTAAATAACAAGCTTAAAACCTTCTTTAGTTTTTATTAGCATGCTTAAATTAAGCCTAGCTAATTTTACACTATTTTTCTAAGAATTTTAACCAACTACGCTTAACGATTCTATAAAAGCTACGTTACCCATTTTAATACATTTGCAAAAGCCTATACTAAGATTAAACGACACTTTAACACAAAAGTTAACTACCTTTACTACTATACAAACTAAACCTCAACGACCTTTAACAAAATTAGGCAGCAAAATAAAAGAAAAAACCTTTACAAAGTCTTTAAAATTTTGCTTAACAAGCTATAATTATATTAACGTGCTTTGGGACTAGATTACGCAAGCAAACAAGCATTTAAGACTATAATAATCAAAGCTTGCCATAAAGTGTATAAACTTAAACATGCTCTTTTTAAGCCCGCCATTACCTATAAAGAGCTATTTTCTAACCTATGCTCTTTAATTAAGATTTACCTCGCTTATAGTTTATAATAGCAACTAACTGCTAATAAAGCAAATAATTAATATTATTTAAACCGCCGCTATAGCAATAATTATAGCAGAGGTAAAGGCTTTCGCAGCAGCCCTCATAGCGGCTTCCGTCTGCGTAACGGCTTCCAAAGCCGTAGTAGCAACCACTATAACAACCGCCTTCTTTAGCGGCATACGCCTTAGAAGAAAAAGTGCTACATATATGGCAAAGAAGGTTGTTGGTTAACAAAATACTCCTAAGAGGAATGCAACTAATCATATAACTAGTTTATTGCCAACTGCTAGTTTAACGGCAACAACCCTAACAGCTTTAAAACGTACCTAGCAAGTTATAAAGGTAATAAAGCAAACTAAATATAGCTAGAAAACGAGGTTAACAACAATGACAAAGATTACAAAAAGAAGACCAAAGCCTCTACTTAGCTTGCAAACTAAGGCTTTCTATACTGCTTTACTAGCAACGACATTTATTTTGCTAATAGCTCTAATACAAACGCTATGCAATTCCTTATTAAAAACCGCTATACCTAGTTACAATTCCAAGGCATACTACTTGATATAAGTGCTGCAAGGGTATTTATAGCTAAAAAAGAGCAATTCTTTACTCTATAACAAAAAGACTTTTTTATTAAGCTTAATAAGTTAACAGCGGAATAAGCCTTAATTAAATTTAGCAAAGGATTAGTAACAAACTTAATTGGAACTATTGCCATTGATACTCTGATTGGGCGCGTTAACTTTTATATGCTAGACGCTTTAACGCCTTTTTTACTTTGCCTTATAGATATAAACTGCCTATGCATTTAATTTAACAACTTAACAAACTAACTTATCTATAACAATAAAACCATCCCTATTATATGCAAATAAGGCCACTTATGATTTTTTCTAAGTAAAGAGAAATAGGCAGGCGTTTTCCTTACAGAAACGGAGCTACGATGCCTTTATCATTGCTTTGGCTACCCAGCAACGTACCAACTTTACCAGCTGCTTAAAAAGGCTAGTTATAATAACGTTGATAAGGATATATTATAGTTAATTAAGAAGTTTTATTACTATTGCTAATTACATAGCAATGCCCCCTAGCGCTTTAAGTTTACCCTAAAAAACAACTGCAAGTTTAATTATAAAATCCTTGCAAACGTTATATATCTTAAAAGTTACTCTATTCTTTATATTTTAAACTCTTTAACAGCTTTCTATAGCAGCCGTTTCTTTTTATCTTTATTAGCTAAAGATATTTAGAAAGCCTTACGCCTATTATAAATTAATACTTATCAAAAACCTTTTAATATAATTATATACAACGCTAACACTAATTTTGCCTTTATAAAGTTTAAATTAAAAGCTAGGCTAATGGGAATTATATATAAACAAATCTTCGTTAAAGCCCATTAGTCTATTAGCAAGCTAAAACAATACTACACTCTACTCTAACAAGCCTTCAATATCTTATACAATAAGCTTTACAGTATAATATCTAACAAAGCAATTCTATAGATAGCTCTTAAGGCTGTTAATAATACCATTAAACCCTATAAGCTTATTCCTACCCTTTTTGTTTTCAGCACATACCTTTATATAATAACTAATTTAACCCTATTGCTATTAATTATTAAGAGAGCTAAAGCGGTATAAAAGGCTATAAAGGCATTATACAAAGCAGTAGCTAAGCGCTAAATAAAGGGCGCCCTTAACACTTAGAATAAATCGTTTACTGCAAATATGCTTAAGCTTTTACTTTAAAGTAAAATATAAGTTTAGCAAGAGAAGGATGGCTGGCAAAGGCCTTATAAGATTGCAGCTATTAATAGTTACAATGTTACCTTTAAGATGCCCAACAGGCCTGCTACTTTTAAATTAACCGTCTTTTAACCCTATTACTGCGATTCTAATACTTTTGTTTCTTTTCTTCCCCTAGCGACTATTTATTGCAACTCTAATATTAACGCTTCCCCTTTTCCCTTAGCGATTAACAATAAAGACTATTAGCTTTTTAACAATGCTGCTAATGTTGTTAGTGCTGTTGGCGATATAATTATAGTTGCTACAAAGCCTAAGTAAAGGAGACAACCTTTTAGCTCAAAGAATAAGCTGGCTAGCGCTTTTTTAACGAGGAAAGAAGAGGACAACTATGACTTTGCCGTTAAGTTAAGGAATAACGGCATTATAATAACCCTAGGCGAGCTGTTTAAAGCGTTTAACGCCTAAGAGGTAGATAACTTCGTTGGCTATAGCGTTTTTAGCTTTGAACACTATAGTAAAATTAGGTATAATGGCTATTATATCTTTAAGGCCTAAATGGTATAAAAAGTTAAGGGCAAGACTACTAAGCCCTATGAAAAATTACGCTTGGTTATATAAGGCTATAATAATAAAGAGAAAGTATTTATTTTAACGTAGTCCCTTATAATTTAACATATTAGCCAGCGGTTAATTTTAGCCTTTACGCTATTACTATTGCAAGGCAGCATAATGCTATTATTATGCAATATTACCTAGGCATACCTATAATTATAGATTAAACTTATATATATTATATTAGCTGCTATTTTAACTGCGCTATAGATTAAATATTCTTAAAATACTATTATTAGGGTAATTAAGCTACTTTATAGCATTGCTAAAGCAGGCGTTTACTAATTTGCTATATACTAGGGCTATTATTGAGAAAAGCTTAATATGTTAACCTTAACCTACAACCTATGCCTTTTAATTACCAATAAACCTCCAGAGACTTTTAGCCTCGTTGGTATATAAACTAATAATACCTTTATCTTAGCTACGTTAGCTTTTTTAACACTAAAAGATTAAAAGTTGCAAAAGGCTTAGTTTAAGGCTAAGGCCAAAACTTTTCTTTCTCCTAATACTGCTTTAGATTTTAACAGCGCTATATTAACAATAGATAGGATTAAGCTAAACCTAAAGTAAAAGGGTTAAGGCACTAAGATTGTTTCCATTGATCTTAAGTCAGTTGACTAGGCTTAATAGTATATAGAGCAACGCGCTTATAATGCTTATATCGCCTTAATTTGCTAACTAAAGGCTTTTTTTAACCTATCTATTGCTGCCTAAATTTAAAACCTTAATAAAAATAATTATATAAAGCTTAATAGTTGTTTATAATAGCAACTTAATAACTTATCAAAAGGGTTATAATATATCTCCTTTAATCTAGCAACGGCTAAGCTTTTTGCATTTGCTAACAGCTCTTTAGCTAGCAATAAAAATTTAAGCTTCTAGATTAAGTTTATTTTAGCAATTGAAAATAAAACTAATACTAATGGTTAATTTATATTAATAGGAAACTTTATGCATTAGAGTTTTACTAAGTGTAAAAGGGTTACTCAAAGCTCTCTAGCATTAGAGATCTACAAAACTATTAACACTTTTAATATTAGTCTCTTAATAAAAACAACGCTCTGCTTAATAATCAACAAACTTAGCCTTTCTACAATGCCCCTAATCATCTATATAAACTCATATTTTTTATATAAATGTCTAGTTAAATTAAATACAACTAGGGAAAAAAGGCTAATAATTAATATAATGGCTCTATATTAATTATATAAACAGCGCAAGATTATAAAAGTATAATGGATTAATAGTAACAATAACCCCACCAACGCTATAACAAAAGCTATACTAAATAAAGCGCTGAAACACCTAGTTAATAATAATAAATTAACGGTATAAGTAGAGGGTTTTATTTAAAGGCTTATAAACTAGGCAATAAGTGTGTTTTTTTTATATAATATGATTATTACTCATTTCTTTCCTATTTAGGCAATTGATTGCCTATAGCTTAAGTTTTAAATTAATCTTTTAAAGCATACAATAAGGGTTTACAAGCTAATATAAAAGACTGCTAGTATAGGTTAATAGCTATAGCAATAGCCTAGTCCGCCTCAGACCAAAGGCATACGGCTACTAAAAGAAACTAGCTGGCTAAATGGCTAGCTAGGCTGATACGGCCCAACGGCAATTGAAAGAGACCGTATGCGTATACGCTTAATTCCTTTAGCGTACGACGATAGTTTCCCTTCCGTTCCTTCTGCCAGACATCATCAACAACAATAGCAAATACACTCGTTTTCACCCCCCATTCAGACCTCTTCGTATACGGAGATTGACTTACCAACATCCAAGGTTGCAGCATCCCTGATAAAAGAAACAGCGTTTTCCTCTCCTATCAGAACTGTCTGCGAATCATTATCAATTCTCAATGCTTTCAAAGAATCTTTTGTATTAAAAAATTAAAAAAGTAAAAAAACCTTTAGCTCAGATGACCAACTTTATTGTCTACCTAGGTATCAAATTCCCGGTGGCATGACTGGTCTACAGTGTACCTGGGTAGCCTGACGGGCTTGATCTACGGCAAGACTGTGCGGCGGGATACTGCCTGACGGTCAGAACCCTGAGAAGACCCAGCACAGCAAGATGTGGCTGAGTTCTTCTCGGTTGAGGTAACCTCCGGACTCGAGCATCCCACTCGTGACAGAAACATTTGTCAACACAACAGCAAGGCCTGCACCGGCACACTCCACGTTGGATGGGCTGCCCAGACGGTGCACCGGTCTTGTCAGACGATGGCTCCATCGAGTCGGAAGCGGTGAGTTTCTGTTCGCAACACATGGTGTTAGAGGCGACGGATAGGTCAATGAATCTTGAGTTGTGTGGTAATGTCGATGCAGCTGGGTGTGTCGTAAGTGACGCACTGATGTCGGCTGGTTTATATACTTAGGCACGCAACATGGTCATGTCACTGGCCAGGTGCCACATGACGATTCAACATGCTTTGCTCCAGTCTTTACACTATGCAGCAAAGAGATGGCCGATTCTTTGATGGAGCCGAGAGTAACATGCAGCAACGAAAATTTGTTCGTCCTGACCGGAGGAACTATATGTCATTGTCGACGTACCTAGGTACCTAGGTAGCTTTGTTCAAGTCAGAGCTCTTCCCCAAGCGGGATCTTAGCAATCTTTGTGCTTGATTGATCAAAGAGCCACTTCAACCCTACAGATACACATGTACTTGGACCATTGCTGGGTCAGCGTGTCTAGTGCGCACAACACGGAAAGAAAAATGAGATGGAAGAGCCAGTACATGAGACTTGTCCCGACCTCGGCACCGCTTGACAATGTTATGGCTTAAAGGTCCCTATAGGGAACAGTTGTTATACATACATTCTAAAAGTCGTTCACACAGGTAGTCATTGAGCTACGGTCCACGGATGGACGACCTATGCGATCCCTCCCTAGTCGCTACGTAATCAAGTAGGTTGGCCCATCATCTAGATCTGCCTAGGTGTTCGCTTCCAAGGTTACGGTAGGTCAACTTGGGATCATCATAGTAATCGCGTTGATCACTGGCCTCTCACAAGCTTAAGTCATGTAAAATCTGGAGACGGATCAGAATCCAGCACAATGAACATAAATGGCCAAACTCTTCGTGGTTTTCAATAGGCGATAAGTAATGTTGCCAGAAGCTGATTTCCACAGCCAAAGCGATCGACAGCGCTTATGCCCCCGAATCCCGTGTGAAAGCCAACGCGGGAAGAGGAAGAAGGAACGCAATGTCAGATGTCAAAGCAAATTTCTTGGTCGACCCGTGGACCCCCCACTACCCCGGATTCGAGGGTCCACTGCAGGGATGAGGGCCCTTCGGAAAGCGGCGACGGTCTGTCTCGACTCCACATTCAACCTCGGCTCATTGACGTTGCTTGCAAGTGACCCTCCCGGCTGTCTATTTCGCTGCCGCCCGCCAGAATCCACCGAAAAGTTCCAACGTCAGCAGTCCGCACGACATCAACCCTCGTCGAGTGTTTCGGTACTTGGTCGCGATATACTTGTGTGTACTTGCTCTCACTACCTTGGTTTCCCTTCTCACTTTGTTCAGATCTTAGATTGCGCTCAGCTCAGCTCCACCTGTCCTCCCAAACCGGACTGCATACGGCCGGCAGACACTTTTCACAAGATGGCGTGGAACACCGAACTCACACGGAAGTTGGGCATCAGAGGTGAGTGCGCTTGCGGATCTCAAGCCTATGATGAGGGTGCCTGGAAAACGAACAAACACTGACCGATGCTCAGTCCCGGTCGTGCAAGGCGGCATGATGGTACGTGTCTTTAACCCACCGGCCCTGGCTCCGGCGCCGGCGCGTCCCTTCACAGGCCTTGTACTCGCCGTGCCGTGAGGGCAAGACAGAGCGGGACCCAGCATCGCACCTACTGACACACGGTTGCGCAGTACGTGGGCTACGCGGAGATGGCCTCGGCGGTCTCCAACGCCGGGGGGCTCGGCATCATCACGGGGCTCATCTTCCCCACCCCGGCCGAGCTGCGCAAGGAGATCCAAAAGTGCCGGGCCCTCACCGGGAACCCCTTCGCCGTGAACATCACCCTGCTCCCCTCCCTCAACCCGCCCGACTACGGCGCCTACGCCCAGGCCATCATCGACGAGGGCATCCGGATCGTCGAGACCGCGGGCAACAGCCCGGGCCCCGTCATCTCCAAGCTCAAGAAGGCCGGCTGCACCGTCCTGCACAAGTGCACCACCATCCGCCACGCGCAGAGCGCGGTCAAGCTGGGCGTGGACTTCTTGAGCATCGACGGTTTCGAGTGTGCTGGGTGAGTGTCGTTTCTTTTCTGCGTTGTAATCTCCTGCATGCCTTTGTTCCCGTGATTAGGCCGCCTGCGTTGGCGGGACCCGATGCGTTGGCCCTTTGTCTTCGTGATTGCGGACGTATGGGTGGATATTGTGCGTGGAACGGGAAGCGGGAGAAGGGTTTTCCTCTGCTGGTCAACGTTGTTGCGGCAGTTGTGGTGACACCCGTCACGGAGTTGGCGTCGGCCTGCTACATTGCTCTTCGGTTGCTTCCACTGCGGCCGGCCTCGTGCACTTTGCTTCTGGCTCGTGGGAAATGGAGAAGGGGGGGGGGGGACGGCATGGCGGCTCCCTGCGTCTGTTGTACGGGTCTGATCTGGGAGTTTCTTGCTGACGGACCATGCCTTAGTCACGTTGGCGAATCCGACATTACCAACTTCATCCTCCTCTCGCGCGCCAGACAGTCGCTCAAGGTCCCCTTCATCGCCTCCGGCGGCTTCGCCGACGGGCAAGGCCTGGCTGCCGCCCTTTGTCTCGGCGCATGTGGTATTAACGTGGGTGATCTCTCCCGGCTGGGGCTGCCCCTACCCTCTCCTCGAATCCCTGACTGACATGGTTCATTAGATGGGCACGCGCTTCATGGCGACGGTCGAAGCCCCCATTCACCAGAACATAAAGGAAGAGATAGTCAAGGCCCAGGAGACAGACACTGCCCTCGTGCTCCGCAGGTGGACGAATACAACGCGCCTGTACAAGAACAAGGTAACAGACCAAGCCTTGAAGGTAGAGAGGGAGAGCAAGACAGGCGAATTCGCGGAGATCGCGCCGTTTGTCAGCGGGCAGAGGGGTCGCCAAGTCTTCATCAACGGCGATCCAGAATATGGTGTAAGTTGACGGGCCCCCATCCACAGAACCCACCATGCAGCTTTCAGTTGCGCATTTGCTGACGTCTCGCGCGGATAGGTCTGGACAGCCGGACAGGTCATCGGCCTCATCCATGACATCCCTACTTGCAAGGATTTGGTTCAGCGCATCAGCGACGAGGCCGAGAAGGCGCTCAAGGAGAGGCTACAGCTCGTTTCGCCGGCACAGAGCAAGTTATAGATCTGGAGAAGGGTCATATATAAGAAGAGGCATATGTGTGTTGGGCGCCGTGTTTTAGACAGACCTGCTTCAGTCAATGTCACATTCATAGATTTCAATCAAACTGCGACCGTCTATTATGACATCGCGTCGAGCTCGTAACTGGGAATAAATCGTTCCATGCGCCTGTCTGAGAGGCAGGAGTGTCCTCCATAGATCCGGGAACGTGCAGAAGACGCAACAGTGGGGCCTATCACTGTACGATGAGGAAATTCAGTTGTCATGTAGACGGCCTGCCAAAACCTTGATGTGTAATAGCATCGCATTGCCTCGCTCTAGTGAACTAGCAGCTACCACCCAAAATCAGAGCCCCGTGATATCTGGACCATGTCGATATCATTGTACCCAAAGCCTGGTAGAAGTCTGTACCTGCGCGGAGCCAGCCATCCTCAAGCTCGATGGCACGTCTGTGCAGGGCCTTTACTGCTCAGTCCATGTAGTTGTGCCTCCCTTCGGGTTTGCAGCTATGGGCATTTGGATCAATGTCCTCTGTCGCCACCCACATACCACACTTGTCGCACTGCGATTGCGGCGGTACCTGTACCGGCGGCGCAGGGGGCGCAGGGTCCCTCTTCTTTCCCGTATTCGCAGCGTTATTCTTGTTGTTGTCGGACATTTTCAAGGCTTCGAGATGGCCTGGAGGGACACACTGGAACGTCGGTGTTATCGAAGTGAAGTGCGTGATTGGTTGTAGGCTGGACAGTTCAAGGCTTGATGTTCTGGGAGTTTTCGTGGATTTCTGGATTCCCAGCTGTGGTGACAATTGTCTCTTGTGTATGAGATTTCGAGAGTGCTGTTGGTTTTTTTTGTTTTTGGGCTGTCTTGCTGGTGGTTGATGGTTCCAACTTGAGAATTCTGGACTCAAGAGCGCTCGCGGAGCGGTTATTTATACTACTTGGCCAAGCAGAAGCAGGACAGCCGTGACGAGCATGGTGATGTTGTTGGATTGCGTGACTGTTCAGAAATATGCGAAGGGCGGCATAGGAACTGGCATTCACCAACCGTTATACAGTTGATGGTTGTCTTGCGTGAGACCGTACGCGGCGTGACCATCACGACCTCACAATCACAGACGGGCAGGGCTTTCCACCGGGGAAGACAGGGCGGCTTGTCGACGTCACATATAATGGCTCTGAACTCCAGGTGTTGTTGGGACGGGTAGCAGAGGCAGGGTCCCATGCTGTTGGCATCCAGAGTCAGACGTCAGGCTTGGACTAAATCTAGAACGACACACGGATGCTTGACGAAACGTGAGAAAGACATGAAGGAAGCGTAAAAGATCGTGAAGCACCTCCATGTGGCCACCAGCAAGGTGAGCCAGCATACAATGAAGTATATGCACGTCTCTGGAGACGAGACATTCGATACGACACGTCATATGAAGGAGTGGGTACACTTGTGCAACGTAGCTACGAGGAGGTCGTGGGATCCAACAAAGAGACCAGGCTGAATGGAATCGCAGTAAAATTTTCGTTGACGTCGAAGCGGTTCAACGACACAAGAATCATATAGGCAAGCATAGAACCTCATTTATTAAGTGCATGGGTCCAGGGGAATTGGCTACGGACATTGTCCGCCAAATGAGATGATCTCAGTTGTGAAACTTTGAGTCCACTCGTGGCGCACAGAAGCCGAAAAGTGAAGACCGGTACGTACGAGGCTCCCTGTTCGTACTATCAGGCCCTGATAAAGGCTTAGAAGCATGGGAAACACGAGTATTGTGTCAGGTTGAGCGATTGGAAGGACGATTGCAGAAAGACGTGCGAAGACGGCATGCTGAGAGGCAACCAAACACCCTGGGGACGGAGCTTTTCAAGAATAGTGGAGGTCTAACAGTCTCGATATACCTTTCATGGCATGAAAATTTTGTAGTTGGCAAAACTGCCGGTTCTCCACCGAAATTATGGAAGTAATTTACACCAATACCGGACCCAGCAGTCGCTGTCCCGGGGAGATGCAGAGGCGAAGTGTGACGGCCTCGCCATCAACCATCCTCATCAAACCAGCTACCACACTCGTGCTCGACCTCGGGCTCCTCCCAGAGATCCGCACGATCGAAGTCCGTCAAAATGTGGTATCTCGAGTCTAGCCGATGCCTCCTCACCAGCCTCTCCGGCACCCCATTCCCGATCTTCTCGGTGATCCTACTCCACCCCTTGCCTCTCACAGGCGGCATCCTGATACTTCTATCGTTATCATTGCAAAGCAAACCATCCCCCGTTTCCATCAGCGACGCATCGAGGTTGTAAACCGTATAATCGGCGCCCATGTCTCGCTCCGTGGCCAAGCCGTAGCCGAAATTGGGGTCGACGACCTCCACCTCTGGATTATTCGACGAGGGCGACGAAGTCACGGAGAGGTTCGCCTCGACGACACCGCCCGAGATACCAATGTAGAAGTTCGGCGAGAGTGGCGAGGCGCGGGCTAGACTCCACACGCCGGCGTAGGCATCCGCACGCGGAAGGGACTTGGAGAAGAAGAAGGTCGCGTTGGGTCGGTAGTAAAGACTGCTGGACAGTTGGTGCCAGCGACAGCTCCGGCCAGAGACGTGGTCGCATGGCGTGATCGGGCCCGGGTCGCGTGGCGCTGCTAGGAATGGCTGGCTCGGACAAGCGATGGGCTCCTCAGGGCCGCAGGGTAAAGCTGCGGTATGATGGTACTGCCGCGGCCATCGAAAGTCGAACACCTTGACAGTGGCGCCGCGAGTGCCGCCGGCGACGAAATGCGAGGTACCGAAGGGGACAAGAGAATCAAAGTAGGACCAGGGGTCTATGTTGTCGCAGTAGACCATGTCTAGAGGTGAGGGGGTACGAATGTCCTGCAGGCGTACGGTGCCGTCGCGCCAGGTGCTCAGCAGTAGATTCAAGCCTCTTCCACCCATAATGGATGATGCGTCGATGGGCGTCAGAGTGCCATGACAGATGCTGTTCGTCTCGTAGTCGACGTCGAATCGCTCTTCTAAGGCAAGATTCTTGACTGTTGCAACGTCCTGAAGCCCGCTTGAGGTGAGTTTGGTATATCGAAGGGCATTCTTGGCACCTGCAATGCTCAGCGCCATGACATCCTGAGCCATCCATTTGGCTTGCCCCAGTGATATCTGGGGCATGTCGGCTGCCAAATCGAGATACGAGGACGGGGAAACATTGGCATCCGAGTCGCCAGGAAGAGTGTATAAAAATACTCCGGACTTGGTCGCAGCGGCCACAAGATTCTCGCGCGGGAGGATGTCCACAGAGCTGATCGTATCCTGATTCCATCCAGCACGCCTTCTGCCGTCATGACGAGGATGCATATCTGCAAGGATTTCTCCAAAATTGCCGTCCTCAGCACCCAAGATCGCCAAGTGCCCATTTTCTCGTCCGACCAGAATACCCAGGTCGCCCCGGTTCCCACAGACATCCTCGACGATCGATAAGGCCTTGATATCGTCATAGCCAGGTCTAAACCCAACGTCCTTGCCGTCGAATCGGTGCCAGGTCGTCGTCCTTGCGGATGAGTCAGCCAACCGGCCCTGCCGTCTGCGGGCAACGATGTTCTCGCCCGCGCCCCAAATAACGAGTTCCTCCCTCGTGGCAACATTAAAGTGCGCATCCAGGACCGGATGGTAGGGGGTGCCCCGACGCCGTCTAGCCCCACGTTGACTAGGAAGTGGAGTAGGCATCATAGCCTGAAATGATAGGGAGCGCCGCTCCCAGGCTCGAGTCTGCCATGTGAGAGAGTCCGCAAGTTGGTGCCATTTGAGTGACGAAGACGAAACTGGCGGCAGAGCTACGGATGGGAAGCAGGATCGGACAAAGATTCGCCAGCCTTCATGTTTGGTTTGTATGGTGCACCTGAGGCGCTTGTTTGTCAGGCTGAGAGCTCGGATGTCTTTGGCTGTGTTCAGGTGGGAGAAGACGATGTATAGGATGTCGTCGGGGAGGGCGTCGAGCATTTTGCGGAATCGTCCGCAGTCGGCCTGATGATAAAAAACAGGGTGGACGGAGAAACACACAAGGGGAGTTTTAGGTTGAGGATGAGCAGAACAAGAGGCAGGAAGAGAAGGACGAAGTGAAGTCTGAAGTTATAATAAACGACTTTTGAGACAACAATGGGGCTCGATGGCGAAAATATCGGCTGCTGCCTGGTTCCGTCATTCTGTGACGTCCCCAGGGTTCGGGTTTTGACGTTTGACGCTATCCGCAGTGAGGCACTCTATCGCGGCTTCCAGGTTCCCGAGGACACTGCAGCCTTATCTGATGCGGGCAGTCTTGCCTGGTCGCCGCAATTCTTACACTCAGTATGGCATCTAGCTGGCACAGTCACATTTCCTCAGCCAATTTGAAATCCTCTGTTCTGTGCCCACAATGAATCACATTCTCAGTGACTCAACTCTGACGCCTTTCCTCCTCCTCGGTCCTCTCATCTTCCTCTCTTACCGCTTCTTCGTATATCCGGCCCTTATCTCACCCCTCCGCCGGATACCGAATGCTCACTGGTCTGCACCGATATCTCCTCTCTGGATCTTGTACAAACGCTTCAAGAGGCAAGAGAATGGCGCGCTCGAGGAGGCACACAAGAGGCTTGGACCCTACATCCGGATCGGGCCAAACGAAGTGAACGTGGATGACATTGGCGCTGTGAAGACAGTCTACCTGGGAGGCTTTGAGAAGCCGGGCTGGTATTCACTCTTTGATAATTATGGGTAATGTGCACGGGATTTTGGGGAGTCATAGGATCCGTCACTGACGCCGTCCAGAGTGCCGTGCCTGTTCTCAGCTCGAACCTCGAAGGATCACTCCCTGCGAAAACGCATGATCTCGAATGTCTACTCCAAGTCGTACGTCCAGTCATCGCCTGCCATGGCTGCCCAAGCTAGAGTCATCATTCACGACAGATTTCTTCCAGCACTGGAGAAGTCCGTGGCAGAACGTGGCATCGATGTCTATTCGCTCTTCCTGGCAGTGGTCATGGATTTCATCTCTGCTTACATCTGGGGCATCTCTCGAAGCGCCGACTTCGTGCAGAACAAGGCCTATCGCGAGCACTGGCTCGAGCTGTACAAGTCTCGCAACGACTACCCGTTCTTCCCACAGGAGCTGCCACGGTTGACCGCCTTGTGCAAGAGATTTGGCCTCAACGTATATCCTAGTTGGGTCGACGCCGCGAACAAGGAGCTCGCCCAGTGGAATACGGCAATGTGTGAGCGGACCCTCGAGCACCTGGAGACTACCAGAGACTCAAAAGATGATGCGGATGAGCCAGTGGTGATGAATGCACTTCTCAGTGGCATCGACAGAGAGGAAGCACACGGGGAGAAGTCCCCCCTCTATAGCACCGCCATCCTTCAGAGAGACCTCTCCATCCAGTCCGAGCTTTGGGACCACGCCCTTGCTGGACAGGAAACGGCGGGACTGGCCCTGACCTACTTGAGCTGGCGGATGTGCCAACATCCGGAGCTGCAGGCCAAGCTTCGCGGAGAGTTACTGACACTCCAGCCCGGCGCACATCACGACGCCAAGGACAGATCGATTTCTGACCCCAAGCACTTGGACAGTCTCCCGCTCCTGAACGCCATTGTCATGGAGACCTTGCGCCTCCATGCGCCCATCCCGGGGCCACAGCCGCGTGAGGTTCCTTTCCCATCAGCCAAGTTGGGGCCTCACACGATTCCAGGCGGCGTCAGGATTGCAGCACTGGCGCATACTCTCCACCGGGACGAACGTGTCTTCTCCGAGCCCGAGAAATGGGATCCAATGCGCTGGCTCGACGAGACAGATGAAGAAAAGCGGAAAGCGATGAACAGGCAGTTCTGGGCCTTCTCGTCTGGCGGTAGGATGTGTATCGGATCGAACTTTGCCATTCACGGTGAGTGACCCGCCCTGACTCTTCTATACCTCTTCCAACACCCGCATGACCATTTCTGGTTGCAACGTGATAGGAGCAGGAGGGTTTCGCTTGCATGCATAGCCACGCATGTTCCTATGTTGAGACGCATGGCTGACCCCTGCGGCGATGCTTGCCTGCAAATAGAGATGAAATTGATCACTGCCGCGATGTACTCGAATTACACGACACATATCTTGGACGATACTGGCATCGAGCAGGGAGACGGATACACTGGTAGGCCGGCGAGTGAGCAGCTCTGGCTGCGCTTCGAGAAGGCCTCCTGAGCAGATCTGGCGCTGGGGATAAGGACCTGGCGCGCTTCTTCCGCGATGTCGACTCAAGCCCAAGGTACCTCTCCAGCATGACCTACCCACGTGGCTGAGGTAATCATTGTTGTTGATTCCTACGGGGCCTGCTTTCGATCTCGAGTGGGTCCAACCATGCGGTCAGGTGGACGATCCAAAGTGGGCTCACTGGCTCCTGGCAGCGATAAGGTACAGAGTATCGAGGCAGCACGTATCGCCAATGCAAGAAGCTGGAGTCCGATTAGAGTGCTTGCATATGGGTGTACCACAATACCGCAGGACTCCGCAGTAGAACGTGATAGAGTTTCCAGGGAGATCTAGGGCATCACCCTGCATCGGTTGGCCTTCGAGTCTGCCGACGTCCCATTCGCAGCACGGGCGGTGAACCCCAGGATCCGGATTGCGTTTCAGATTACCCTGGGGCTCTATATTCGTCCCCGAAGAAGAAATGCTCACCTGTCCCTCACGTCCGGAAATGAACAAGACTCGCAGTACTTCGTACTGGCTCGATTCACCGGTGGCGGGACAGACTTGTTTGTCCAACGCGCATCGTGCAGGAGAGGTAAACAGAACGCAGCACGACTAGCACGGCAGAGCGAGAGAACGCCGTGCAACGCGTGGAGCCGTGGAGCGTGAAGCACTCTGGTGATTGGACGGGCATTGTTGGTCTGTAAAACCATTCGCCCCCCTCCCTTGCATGGATGGTGGCACTTGCGGCCCAGCCTCTCGATTTCGCAGTCTTCCGGCCTGTCAATTCGTGTCGACCCATGCGCTTGGCCATGCCCTGTCGTGCCCTTGCCCGTGCTCCTGGGCCGGGCTGCCTGGCTGGGCTGAAGTGGCTCCTCTTTCCCACACTCTCTCCGCTGCTTTCTGTCCTGCATTGATCGATCGGGACTTGTCTTGTCTGCGATGACTCTTTTGCATGCCGAATTGGAATCCAAACGGGTCTTCTGAGTGCGCTCCGCAGAGCAATGGAGAAGTGACTCAACACAGCTCAATTCAACTCGTCCGACCTGCTGGCATATCATGATTCCTAGACCAAAACAGCCCAACCACAAGTCTCTCTCACTCCGCCAACTCCTTAGTGCCACAGTACTGTATACCCTCGAACAGCTCCCACGGCCTATAGCTCAAAAGTATACACGGTCATAGCCCCGGCTCTCGCAGCACGACGACTAACGCCTATTTCAAAAGAGTAGTAAAGTCTTGTCAGGAAGAACACCAACAGCACTTTGGAGAGTGTCCCATTCATTCAACGAGTCCCATTGTCTCACATCGCGATCAAGTCCAACATCCATTGGGGACTCTAGAAGCGATTGGCAAACATCCCACCCCGATTCGGCAATATCAAGTCACCCCTACAGCCCACCAGGCCTATTATATCCCCGCGCATATCGCCCTGCATTGTCTCTTGCTGCCCCGCCACTTCCACTCCCGGTCGTCCTATCTCCATCTCCATCACAACCTCGACTTTCACTACTCGGATCAAATACTCCTCGAGGTCCTGATGCAGTCGTTTCTGACTGTCAACAACAGCGTGAGCCTCTTCAGTATCACAATCGCACCTAGCACGTTTCTCGCGACCTTCACCCTGTTCCTCGTCTTTCTCGCTCTGTATCTCCCGCCCTTGCGCCCACTCTTTGCCGGGCAGAGACCCGCACCACCCAGGTACTACTACAACCGCGACTACGACTACGACTACGACGACATCGGCCTGCACCAGCTCAAACAGACCAACCGCCTCGCAGCCTACTTCAAGCACCTCGCCGCTTGGAGTCGCACTCGCAATCCCGACCCGATCGAGTTGCGCGACCACCCGCCCTTGATCGAAGGCTTACCCCACGCAACCCTCGACGACGGCCGCCGGAACGAGCGGCGCATAGTGCTGCGCGCCAGGAGGATCACAAAGACCAAGGACAAGAAGGCCGACAAAAGCAACAAGGCGACCGCGCCAGCACCTGGCGACCGAGACAGCAGCAGCAGCAGCAGAGATGCCCTTCGACCCGCTGGATCACCTCGACGCCTCGCTGCAAGACTTGGACTTCGACTTGGACCCGTCGCTGCGCCACAAGACACACTCCCCGCCGCCCCCCTTCCGCTACCCTTCGACCCACAGCGGCTTCCTGAAGAGCGACACCAGCAGCGACATGGACGCGAGCAGCTCGACCGCCTCCAACGGCGGTGGTGGTGGTGGCTACAGCCCGCCGGCGTGGCGGCGCCTCGGAAACGGAGACAGGTCGAGCGGGTTCTGGCGGAAGGGCGATGATCTCCTGGGCTACGGGGGCCTGCCGCCGACGATCGGTTTTGGAGGAGGGGGAGGAGGCGTGGGGGGACGAGACTTCTCGAGCCCCGAGTACGACAGCGCCGAGGACGAGTGCGACGAGGACATCCTCGCCGCGGCGATACGCACGCGCCTGCCGACGGGCAGCATGAGCCCCGAGAAGGAGCGCAGCCCGGAGCCCGAGTACTACAACCGACACCACCGCGCCAACGGCAACGGCAACGGAAACGCCAACGCCAACGCCAACGCCAACGCCAACGGCAACGGCTTCGCGAGCAAGGCGACGGCGGCCGGTCCGCGCATCAAGAGCGAGGAGCCCACGATGGACGAGATGAAGGCGACGCTCGCCGCACTGCCGCAGAAAGACGATCCTGAGAACTGCACGTCTCCACTTTCTTGGTCGTACTCTTTCCAGGAGTGAACAAATTGTCACATGCAAAAAAAGACAAATCAGAGACTAACATGGTGCCATCGCTCAAGCAGACATCCGCTTCGCCGTCCGCGCCGAGGTCCAGCAGCGCACGGAGCCCATCGAGGCGGCCATCAACACGGCCCGCCGCGCCTGGCGCACCGTCACGAGGAGCTGGTCCTCCCTGATCCTGTCGGTCCTCACGGCCTTCGTCTCGATCGCCGCCGCGCGCGCGCTCTTCGAGCCCGCATACGGGCGGCCCGTGCCCGACCTCGTCAAGGTCGCGGGCATCGCGCGCAGCTTCGAGCCGCTCATCTACTACTCGGAGAACGGCGTCGCGCAGGTCGGCGATCTGCAGGCGACGGGCGTGGCGGTCTGGGACCTGGGCGAGAGCGTGCGCTCGAGTAATCTGACGAGCGCGCCGATCATCGTCAAGGCTCTCGACGAGCTGAGTGATAGCCTGAAGACGCTGGCTATCGAGCTGACCAAGTTCTTTGCGAACGTGGACGGTGACGTCGATGGGTACTTACCTTCCCTCTCGCCCCGCCTCCATTCTCTTTATATATGTCTTTCGTGCGCGCGCGTGGCGCTGATTAGCCTACTTCTACAGCATCCTGATCGTGATGGACTGGGCCCGCCGCGAGCTGAGCCAAGTGTCCAACCTCCCCTCGGCGCCCCTCACCTCGGCCTTCGACAACATCCACAACCTCCTCTCCTCCGCCGGTGTCCTCGAGACGCCCACGGGGACCCCGACGCGCCTCGGCGCCATCGCCACCTCCGTCTTCGGCATGTCCAACCCGCAGCGCACGCGGCAGACGCTGCAGCGGACCTTCAACGAGTTCCTGGCGGTGCTCGAGCAGGCCATCAACGACGAGCTGCAGCACTCGCTGTCGCTCTTCGGCCTCTTCGAGGCCATCGACCATCAGTTCCTCAACCTGGCGCGCACCGTCGTGCGCGAGAGCAACGCCCAGGACGAGATGCACGCCGACCAGCTCAGCAGCCTGTGGACGCGCATCCTGGGGCCCAAGGCCAGCGACGTCACCAAGTACGAGCGCAACCGCCTCCTGCTGCAGAACGTGCGCGAGAAGACGGTGCGCAACAAGGGCATCCTCGTCGAGCACAACCACAAGCTGCTCGCCCTCAAGGCCAACCTCGAGGCCCTGCGCAGGAAGCTGGTCTCGCCGCTCGTGCGCAGCGTCAACAGCTCCACCCTGACCGTCGACGAGCAGATCCGCGGGCTCGAGGACGTCGGCATGTATCTCGAGGGCGTGCGGAGCCGGCAGAAGGGGAAGCTGATGGAGATGCTCTATGGGAGCGGGGGTGGCCGCGGGAGGGAGAGGGAGAGGTTGATCGAGAGCGAGGCGCGGGCCGACGGAGAGGCGAGGCGGAGGCTATTCTGAGCGGCCGAGGAGAGTTTTGACATGTTGAAGTGCTGTCAAGCTTGCCTCTCGCGGGCCCAAGGTGGTAGTGGTGTCTTTGTACTCCCCTCCCGCGTAGCCTAGCCTGTTGAGGCGAGGCGGCTCTCGAAACGACCACAGCGTCGATGATCAATCGGCCACGGCGCCGTCGACCGTCGACCGTCGACTGGCGCAAATATTTCCTGTGTCAGGATCCCCGCTAGCCCGAATCACGTCTTGCGGTAAGCCTACCATCATTCCGTCCAACTCCTTTCACCCCCCAAACTGACAATTCTCAGATCCGCCCGACACGTCGCAACACGGCCCTGAAGGGATTCAGCTGATGCTCGCTGGCTAAGAAGGGCAAACACCTCGCAGTCAGCACGGGAATCAGTACTGTATGGGCCAAGATTGGGAACTAGGTGGTGCTCAGGTCTTGAGTGTATGCTCGGTATGTCATTGAAGCGCTCGGTTTGGGAATCATAGGCGCTCTGACATCTTATTCTGTGGCACAAGAACGGGCGTGAGGCGTCAACCTTGTTGTATCTGTCAGTCATCGTTCACCATGTATACGGTATCCTTGTGATTGTGTCCTTGAGCACATCCAGCTCCGTCATTCATAGAAATCACATTGTAACATGCATGCATCGGTAGAACTTGAGTAGAAGAACTTTTCCGGGTCTATTAAGCAACCTAATCCGTATCACCCTATCATCATCATTGCCTGCCTCACCAAAGAGAAAATTCCATTGTGTTGTCCTCCTCCTTTCCCTGCTGAACGGACGTGAGTCGTGCAGGGCCCAGCGCATCACGAGCCGGGCCACAACGACGGGGGTATTTTGAGCTTCGCCACCAAATGTCAAGTCAAACGTGACCGGGAACGAGCGGCCTTGATCCGGAAAACCTAAAACGCCGGTACCCTAGCCGGGAAAGGCACACAAGTCGATCGAGCTTGTCTGCGTGGACTTTCCTCAATGAATGGTCCTGCTGTCCGGATTCACCCATCCCTCGGGCGGAAATGAAAAGGAGAAAGAAATTGGAAAATAGTGTATGGATACATGGTAGAAGCATTCAGTGCTAAAACCAGGTACAACAGGCCAAGCGACATTCTGTATAACGTGGCATGATGGGAATGCCCAAATTCCACGAAGAATGTCGTAAAAGCGTCACCTTAGAGCGGCGAGAAAGATACCAGACTAAACGATGTCGACAGTCCGTGGTCCAAACTTGCAACGTAACATGTCGTAAAACTCGCAGCAGAAGAGATGTGCCGCTGAATGAAGTTGGATGATGGTATCGTGTCAAGAACGTCGCGAGCTCTTTAGTGCGCTCGAGCCCCAGCCCTCTAGGCCTTAGACTCGGCTGGTTCCTCCTTCTTCTCACCCTCTTCGCCGCCCTGGTTCTTGACGTACTCGTCGTACACGGTCATGGCCTCGTCTACCTTGGCGCGCAGAGCCTCGTCATTGTCGATGCTTTAGGTTCGTTAGTGTTTTGTGTTCATCACACATGGGCGTTGATGGATGACTTACAGGTTCACCAACTCGGTGTTGTCCATTTCCAGGAGCATGCCAGTGATCTTGCCCGCAAGCTCAGGCTGCAGGGCCTGGATCTTGGGGAAGATAGCCTCGCCAAGCAATTGCTTCTGCTGTGGGGGAGGAGCATTCTGCAGTTGGCTCTGCAAGAGAGCGCTGGCGCTCAGGTCTGGCACGCCACCCATTTGGGGGGATGGGCCACCTCGTCCCTGAGGACCAGCGGGGAAACGGTTGCCCATGTTGCCACGACCGGGCATGCCGCCTTCAGGAGTGTTAGTGGGTGGGAAACCAGGCACATTGGGGACTGTATTGGCATCTTGCATACCTGCCATGTTTCCAGGCATACCTCCCATGCCCTGCACGGGACCGCGACCAGGCTGGCCGCGACCACCACCGGCGATAGCTGCAGCTTGGTGCTGGACTTGTTGCAGAGCAGCAAGGAATCGAGGGTCATTGGGCGGGTAGTTGCCGCCCGGTGGGAATTGCCCGGGCATGTACATGTTTGGAGGCATCTGAGGAGGCATGCCACCACGGCCACCAGCCTGGCCAGGATAGGCGTTAGGGAACTGGCCTTGTCGGCCCTGCTGGGGACCACCCATGGGCATTCCGCTGAGATACGGCATACCACCGCGACCACCAGCAGCGGGAAATCCGGGCTGTTGGCCATAGAAAACACCAGGGGGTTGAATGAATTGACCAGGGAGGCCGGCCACACCACCGGCGGCGGCTTGCTGCATGCGGAGCTGGTTCCGAGCCTGGATACTAGCCTCAAGCTGGGACTTCCGGACATCCTTACGCTGAGCAAGAGCAACATAGAGGGGCTTGCCATTGATCATTCGCTGGTTCATGTCGGCGACGGCCTTGGTGGCATCATCGGGATTGCTGAAGCAGACAAAACCAAAGCCCTTGCTCTTGCCGAACTTCTTCTCGCCCTTCTTCTCGGACTTCTCGCCGCCCTCTTCGCCCTCGGTAGGCGAAGGGGTCTCGTCGCCCTCCTTCTTGTTCTCCTTGTCCTTCTCCTCAGACTGCTCGTCGGACTCGCTGTAGGCGTCGCGCATGACCTTGGCGGATGTGATGGGACCGTGCTCGGCGAACATGTTGCGCAGCTTCTCATCGTCGATGTCGTCGGTGAGGTTCTTGACGTACAAGTTGACACCCTGATACTTGTTGGCCTTCTCCTGGCGAGCGGCCTCGTAGGAGCGACGCAGCTCCTCCTCACGCTCGTGCTTCTTCTGAGCACGACCGACATAGAGGTCCTGACCCTTGAAGTCGTTGCCGTTGAGTTCCTCGACAGCCTTGGCAGCAGCTTCGTGGGAGATAAAGTTGACGAAACCAAACCCACGGTTCTTGCCAGTCTCCTGGTCACGAGCCAGTGAGGAGGAGGTGATGTCACCGTACTTGGCGAACATGTCACGGAACTCATCGTCGGTAGTATCAGGGTTAATGTTCTTGACGTAGACGTTGGTGAAGTTGGCCTTCATCTCCTCGAATTTGCTCTGGCGGTCCTTTTTGGGGATATGGTGGCCGACGTAGACCTTCTTCTCGTTCAGCAACATGCCGTTAACATGCTTGATGGCCTGAGAAGCAGCCTCATCTGTCTCGTAGTGAACGAAACCGTAGCCCTTGGAGTTGCCATTCTCGTCCTGGGCGACCTTGCAGCTGAGGATGTTGCCGAACGCGGCGAAGGTATCGTGGAGGGCCTTGTTGTCGATGGCGACGTCGAGGTTCTTGATGAAAACGTTGCCGGCGCCGGTCTTGCGCAGAGCAGGGTCGCGCTGAGACCACATGATGCGGCAGGGGCGGCCCTTGATGATGGTGTAGTTGAGCTCCTCGAGAGCCTTCTCACCATCGCTAGTGGTGTTGTAGTTGACATAGGCGTATCCAAGAGAACGGCGGGTGACGGCATCTCGGCAGACGCGGATGGAAGCGACAGGGCCGATCTGGGAGAAGAGCTCGAAGAGCATGGCCTCGGTGACGGAGAAGTCGAGCTCGCCAACGTAGAGGGAAGCGGAGGAGGCATGGTTGGGGGCAGCAGAGCTGGGGGTTGGGCCGGCGTCGTCGCCAGCGAACTCGCCGGGGGCGACAGCGGTGTTGATGTTGGCAGGGGCCCTGTCAGCACCGTTGAGTGAGGTGTTGCCGAGGTCAGCAGCGAGCTGATCAACAGCGCCGGTGGGAACGGAAGCAGCCATTGCGATAGGTTGGGTTACGCTTGGTGACACTGTGAAATCGCGTGGAGGATAGGTCAGCTTGATGTTCTTGTCACTTTGCTTGTCCAAAAAGGGCTGTGGTGAAGATGCGCTGAAGGCTTGAGTTGATGTGGAAGGGTGGTCTGGTCGGTCTGCTGCTGATGTGGCGCAACTTTCTTTCGAATGGAGGGGTGAAGGGGAGGGGCAGCAGGAGCAGCGACGGGATCATCGAGGTAGTTCATTTGCTGTCTAGATGAGGGCATGAATGAACACAAGAACATACCTAAGAGAATGTGTTTCTAATAGTGTTCGTGTGCACCGAACGACAGATGACTGGAGATGACTTGAAGGGTAGCTTGCTTGTGACGATGCGAGACAACAAAGCAAACCAGCGGGGTCAAAGAAATCGGTTCGCGTGATTGGGGAACCTTTCGGAATCGGTAACGCAGTTGCTGGAGGACGACCTGGGCGATCAAAGGAGGACAGACACAACAGCAGATATGTCGTGTTGTCGGAAGGGTTGATGAAGGATGAGGTCGGACCTGGGAGTGGTTTGGGCAGGACGTGAATGGGTTGTTGGTGATGGTTTTCCAAGGACTGAACCTGGTGGGTTTTTTGCGCTGGGTTTTCAAATTTTTTTTGTGTGGTTTTTCTGAAGAAAAGAGTTGGCGAGAACAGAACTCATGTACGACGCAGACGACCGTACACTGGGGAACTGAAGCTCACGCAATCCTGGGGGGGGGGGTGGTTGGTTTTTGAGGATAAAGGATTTTTTGTTGTTGGAGGGAGGGAGAAGAGAAGGACGGGCAGTTGCAGCTCACTAGATCTTTTTCTGAAGAAGTTTTTTCTGCATTTCCTGGCAGCCGCGAATCTGCACTAGCGTGTGACCAGGGGTCACCACGAAGTACCTGCCCCTGCTGTCTCTTTGAACGGAGACGGATGCCACTATCGGGGTACGCATGCACGATTAGATCTTTGCTAGCAAGAGCAGCATTTTTGTGAACTGACACCCCCTTTCAACCCACTATGAGAAGCAAATTCTGATGGACAGGCATATAGACTGGAAACATGTTCTGGGTGTGCACGGTTGCTGAGTACATTTTTCATCCATTGGCTAGGGTACCTTTCTGCTGCTATATCCCGGCTGGTCTCAAATCACAAGTACAACTTTTGACAAGACCAACTTTCTGCCGATCACAAGCACACCGAATGAGTTTGCATAAGAACAAATTCCCAAAGCAGTAGCAACCTTAAATAGATTATGGACCGCGTTTATAAGCCTAGTGAAACTGAAGTAAGCACCGTCCTTTTTTGATCTCCTTTGAGGCTAGTTGTTGGAACCAAGTATATGCATCTAAAGTAAATGTAGTCAACTAACGCGACTGGTTTAATTGGCCGGCCTGTACCTTGTGCTGCATGCCTGCTCAGAAGAGTCTGTGCTTAGTGCCATGTGGGACTGTTGGATGCGTGTCACTTTGAGCCACAGTGGCCCCACTAACCGGAATCCTTATCGCTTATCGAGGCGTGCTTGATTTTGGAGGGGCAATGTGGGGTTCTCCAGGTCACCGTACAGCACCTTTCAGGGGGCTTAGGCCGCTGGAACAAAAGGGCTCACAAGGCTAACAGCTGACCACAGGGGTTCAAATGCTGTGCTGTGCTGAAGGCTGACTAAAGCAGTCAGCCAACTAAAGAGGCTGAACTGAACTTTCCAGAAGCTAGCCCCCCGGTCATGTCTTGACGACACCCAGACTGGACCTGGTAGCTGCATCATTGTGTGTCCAGCAAGGCTGCCTGCTCGGCTGCCTTGATGAACCTCACGATATCGATGCCCACCAACCCCCTACCATACCATTGTCGTCATCTTCTGGTTGGGCGCGGTTCCCCTCCTGCCAGCTCCTTGATTAGGTCAGGTGCAACCTGAATATTTTGCACAACTTCCCCTTGACTGCTGTTTCTCGTGACGTTTGCGTTTCCACACTCCTCGAGGGCTCCGTCATCCCTCGCATGAACGACACCCGCGCCTTCCATGATCTGATCTGAAAGTGAGCAAACAGCTCTGCCACCGCCACCATGTCCTTCCCAACCTTCAGCGGAAGCTCGCGGCGGCCGCGGAACGTCAACATGAGCGGCCAGAGGAGCCTCAATCCCTTCGCCGCCACCTCGTGGACCCCGTCCGCGTCCTCGAGTGCCTCCAAGACCGTCGCCGATGCACAAGCCGAACGCCGTCAGCGTCAGCAGGAGCGGGCGCGTCTACAAGCTGCTCAGTCGATCCAGCGCATATGGCGAGGACATCGTGTCAGAAGTCATTTGAAAGATCAACGGCGGCATGCTTTAGACGACCTCTACCGCGATCCGTCTTTCTCCGATCCTGGGGCAAGGTCGTCCCAAGCTCTACAAGTGGTTGTGACAACTCTCGATCCCGCCCGAGAGGACGACCGAAGACGGCTGGAACACTTTTCTCAGGACCTGGTGGGATCCGGCTGCTCGGCTCTAGCATCGGCGAAACCCGCCCAGGTACAACGACTGACACAACAGCTGCTTGCACT
The DNA here is from genome assembly GCA_026120015.1 of Dendrostoma leiphaemia. Taxonomy (NCBI): domain Eukaryota; kingdom Fungi; phylum Ascomycota; class Sordariomycetes; order Diaporthales; family Erythrogloeaceae; genus Dendrostoma; species Dendrostoma leiphaemia. Next base: position 57,838 of record JALRMF010000171.1, read on the forward strand.
TCTTAAAAGGTATGGATGATTTCTTCTTGTGTTGCCACACCGGGTTCTTGTTGTCGAGACTGCATGGCTGACAGTATCACAGCTCCCGTAATGACGATATACCGCGATCGATCTTCACTCCCCTCATCTCAATATGCGAATCGAACTTCGAACTTACCGGGGACTGTCTTGATACTCTTTACAGCGTTGTTGGGGCCTACTGCCGCAATCGCAATATAAGAGATGCAGCAAGCCTTGAGCTGTTGGAGAGGGCAATCCTGGTGCCGATAGCGAAGGACTCGGGTCAGCATGCTTCAAGAGCCTTCGCCTTGGGCTTTTTGACTCAGCCGAAGCTTGAGCTATTCGAAGCAAACGTCGCTTCCTTTGCAGCACACATCGACGTGGAAAAGGTTTCCGCAGCCATAGTCGAGGCATACTTGTCGGGATGGGCCTCCTCACAGTCGTCAGAGAGCCGGTTGTGGTTGCTGGCGCACTTCATCGCACTGGGCAACGGCAACCAGGATACGTCTCTTGGTTCTTCGTACTTGAATGCGATGTACATCCAACTCTCCAGCCTGCATATAGAGCTGAGGAGGCATCACATCGGTCAAGGACCCACGACAGCTGTGAATGCATCGACAGATTCTCAGACGCGACTGCCGCCCTTCATAGAAAGGGCCATCGGATCCTTGGTCGAGCGAGATGAAATCTCCCACGTCCTGGAGAAGTTTACAACGTAGGTCGAATCTGCAGTCATGTTTGGACATCACGGATGGTCACTAACTCTGTTCTAGAAACTTCGCAGGATCATCTGAGCAGGAATACAAGGAAGCCAGTCTGCTGGCAGCATACATTCTAACTCTCATTGGGTGTTTCCCGGCCCTCAGCGACGACATTCGCATGAAGCTTTACATGGCGGACATTCCCTCCAAGGCTGGCCACTCCAGCTCAGTCAAGTTCTTCTGGGATGCAATGGTGCGAACCAAGATTTTTGGCATGATACAGTCTGATGAGCGAGGCGATACTCTCTCTTTGCTTCAACGTCAAGACTCCAAGCAATCCAATGTCATCAAGGAAGACGCAGTGTGGGACCGCGAATGGCGGACAATACTGCTATTCCTCGAGCTCTACGTCTTCGTCCTCAGGCTTACCGACGACGAAGACTTTTCCTTTCCCTGGGCCTCGGCAACCTTCCAGACCGGAACCACTTCGAGGCTACGCCAGTGCATGCTGACCCTGAACGAACTAAAAGGCTTGTCTTCGTTCTTGAGAAATCTGTCTTTCACACTGTACTATAACGAAAGCGATCTGCAAGATCACGTAGACAGAGTCAAGCAGCTTGCCGCCCCGAGCCCCACTGTCAACGAGCTCTTCAGCTCGGCAACCCAACAGCAAACGGGAAAGAAGAGAAAGACACAGGACACGTACAACGTCATTTCCGGCGTAGACTTTGATACATTTAGAAACACGATCACGACAGCCATGCGCATGGTCTACGAGCGAGACTCGCGCCGTCAATTTCTACCTCGCGATCATTGGTTGATGACATCGAGATTCGACATGCACAATTTCATGGATAACGTCGTCTTGGAGGTTGAGCGTCAGCGTCAACTCAGTGAGGAGGGCACCGATGAAGACGATACGGACGGAGATGAAGACGAAGACGAGGACGACCAAGACGGCTTCAGCCGTAAGCCCCTTGGCTATGCTTCACAAGCTCTTCGCATCGAGAGATTAAGAGCGGTGCACCAGAAGGAGCAGCGCAAGAGGCTGCTTGCCGCCGTTGGACCGAAACTGGAGATTTTGCGCAACATGCCTTTCATCATCCCCTTCGACGTCAGGGTAAAGATCTTCCGCAAGCTGGTCATCGTGGACAAGACGAGACGAAGAAATGGCGCCCTGGAAGCAGACCAGTGGAGGATGCATATCCTACACGAACTACATGACCCTAGTAGGGCACGAGACAGGCTGGAACGGCATCACGCCAAGGTCCGCCGCGGCAAGGTTTTTGAAGACGCCTTTGCGCAGTTCTATGAGCTACGTGATGGGCTGAAGGAGCCAATACAAATCACATTTGTCGACCAGTTCGACATTCCGGAGGCGGGCATCGACGGAGGAGGCGTGACCAAGGAGTTCTTGACGAGCGTCACCAAAGAGGCCTTTACCGACGATCTGAGCCTGTTCGTTGCCAATAGCAAGAGCGCATTGTATCCCAATCCTTGCGCTCTGGATCAGCGCCAAGACAAGCTTCGCGAGTCTGGCCTGAAGCCGGAATCCGAGGAATGGATCGAGGACAGAATGGATCTCCTCGCGCAATACGAGTTCCTCGGCCGAATCATCGGCAAGTGTCTGTACGAGGGCATCCTCATAGACATCGTCTTTGCTGGATTCTTCCTGCTCAAGTGGGCGGCGGCAGCATCGGATGCAGGCTACCGAGCCAACATCAATGACCTCAGAGAATTCGATGAAGAGCTCTACAACGGTATGATGAGACTCAAGAACTATCCAGGAGATGTCTCCGATCTGGGCCTTGATTTCACGATCGAAGATCAAGTATCCCTGCCTCACGAACCCACACGTATTATCACCCGCAACCTCATAGCCAACGGCGACAAAGTTATGGTGACCAACGAGAACAAGCTCCTCTACATCAACTACGTCGCCCGCCACCGCCTCTTCGCTCAGCCTCGCGCGGTGACCAACGCGTTCCTCACAGGGTTGGGAACCATCATCGAGCCTACATGGCTAAGCATGTTCAACCAGTCGGAGCTGCAGCGCCTCGTGGGCGGCGACTCGACCGACATCGACATCGAAGACCTCCGGCGCAACACCATCTACTCAGGTACATACGAGATCGGCGACGACGGCCTGGAACACCCCACCATACAGATGTTCTGGGACGTCATGCGCGACATGGAGGACTCCCAGCGCCGCGACGTGCTCAAGTACGTGACCTCGACACCGCGCGCGCCCTTATTGGGCTTCAGTCAACTGAGCCCGAGGTTCAGCATTCGGGATGGTGGGAGGGACACGACACGCCTGCCGAGCGCGAGTACTTGCGTCAATTTACTCAAACTGCCCATGTACGACTCGGCACGTGTGCTGAAGGAGAAATTGTTATACGCGGTGAGCTCAGGGGCCGGGTTTGATCTGAGCTGAGGTTAGATGACAGCATCATCCCATCAGACTTCCATCAGACTTCGCTGGTACCATCAAGGCACAGCCATCATCTGGTCTGAGGAGACGGGCCGTCAATTCGATCTGTTCCCAATGTCCCTGCCTAGCTTCAGCCTCAAACGGACTAACCTTCGTATGATTGATGAAATAGAATGAAATAGAACATGTATATGATAATGTCTCATAATGGGGGCCAAAGTTTCGCCCCCCTCCCCTATTGAACTTGAGTTCAGCACCAGTGTTTCCGGCATCGTCCCCGCGGGGTTCTATAACTGACACGCCGGCACCCACGGCAGCGTCGGCGAATCTGTGTACGTGTGGTGACTCGACCGTCTTCGAGGATCAACTATAGTAAAGACGTGCAGAGGAGCGTAGCCTCGACTACGTGAACGATACCAACGAATCATACCTCGATATGGTTTGAAGCCATTCTAATGCTTGATAGCGGTCCGGGTTTCAAAGCCGTGGTCTGAGTACACAGTATAATTGAGGGGTCGACACCGCCACGCTTCACGACGGGTGGATGAGACAGGAAACATTGTTTTCACCGGAGAACCAGTCGGGGTTGGAGAATTGCGAACCAGGGATTCGAAGCTTGACTTATGTTTATCCTACACCCGGCCTACTTCATTCATGGTGCCGTCGTTTCCGCCCCAGAAGATCATTGTTTTCGATTTACGACTTGATGATCATTCGTACACGCAGACCAAGGACTTGCTCCTCAACATTCGCCTTGTGTTGACCACATTCGCTTCATTGTCTCACAGTCTCTCATTAGCATCTTTATCGCTGCGCGACTACCTTACTTTTGTCTATTGTCTAGTATCCCCCCAAGATGCCTTCTTACCTCGCAGTCGTCCTGCCCTTTCTGGGCCTCACCCTCGCGGCCCCGGCCATCCAGTACCGCCAATCATCCAACGCGACAGCGCCGGCGGCCGGGAACGCGACCACGCAGCTCACGTTCACCGCGGCAGTGGCCTCATTCAGCGTGGCAGCACCTCTGGACGGGAGCACGTTCATAATCCGTACGTGTACAGCCTCAACCATGTTCTCCCATTCTTCAATTTATTCCCCACCCCCCCCCCCCGAAAGCGCGGTAGTGTTCCCTGCTGATGTCCCTCTGCCCCTCATAAAGCCAACTCCATGGCGATCGACAAGATCTCGCAGGCCGGCGCGGGCAGCTGCTCGTTCACCGGCGTCGACGGCGCCAAGCTGACGGTCCTCGGCGCGACCAGCGGGGCGACGATCGCGCCCCCGCAGACGATCCGGAGCGGCAGCTGTACGACGTAGCGTCCAGGAGCGTTGAGGCTGGCGGGCGGCGACGACGACGACGACGACGGAGGAACAGCGGGCTGTTTTTGTAGTGTGGCGAGCAAGCCTCGCCCGGGGTTGTAATTATTCTCCTTGTACACCCAACCATGTTGCATGCAGAGCGTCGCAGGTGTTGGACGTCGGCGTTTGTGAAGGGGCTTCCAGCGGCAGGAACAGATATCCCGAGAAATTAATGATGCTTCGTCATCAGTGCTCACTGGCTCCTTCATTTCGGCTTGTCCCCCTGGAAGCTGGTCTTGAGGATATGCGGCTTCCGCTCCTTGAGGTCGAGAATCATCTGCCCGAACAGCCCGTTCGCCCACGAGAACCAGCTGCGCGTCCACATGTCCTGGTTGTGCACGTTGATGCTCTCGTGGATCAGGCCCAGGCTGTCGGTCGAGGACAGGATCTGGGACAGCATGTCCCTGATCTCGTCGTCGTCGTCGGTCGTCATGATCCCGACGACCAGGGACATGGGCCACACCATGCCCGGGCCGATGTGCGGGCCTCCGGTCCCGTTGATGACCCGGCCGTGGTCGTAGTAGGGATTCGCGGTGCTGAGGATGAACTTGCGCGTTGCGCGGTAGAGGGGATCCGCGCGGCCCATGTAGCCCGTTAGTGGCGAGGAGAGGAGCGAAGGGAGGTTGGCGTCGTCCTTGCAAGGGTTAGTCATGTCTTCTCTCCTCGATTCGACAGAGACGGCTTTATCCTCAAAACTTACCATCACGCTGCTTGACGCGAATCCATCAACCTCGTAGGCCAGAATCTCGCCAAAGTCCGGGTGCTTGACCTTGCCGTACTTGTCGATGCCCTTCCTGATCTCCTTCGCGATGCGGCGCATCCTCTCCGTGACCGAGGCATCCTCGCCCTCGTCCTCTGCCTCCTCGTCATCTCTCATGACACCCTGCTGAGACGCTTGGGTTTCCATCGCGGCGGCAACCCGGCCCTCCTCCTTCTCGACCCTGGCCATGATGTCGGCGCAGAGCTCGAGGTACCGCGCGAGCATCATGTTCGCCGGGATCAGGAACTGATACGTCGTGGCGTCGTCGCTCGGCCGGAACGCGCTCCGGACCAGGCCCGTGCGCCCCTTGACGGGACTGCCGTTGCCCCGGTTCGCGAGCGTCTCCGTCGGCACCGACGAGATGCGCTCGAAGCGGTACGGGCTGTCCGGGACCATCCCGTCGGGCCTGTACGTCGCCACGCGCATGTCCTCGACCGTGTCGAGGATCGTGATCACGGCGTCCTTCCACCCGCCGGCGGCGCCCGACCTGCTGCTGCCGCTGCCGCCGCTGCTGCCGCCCTTCCTCCTGCGCGCGGCCCTGCTCCGCCCGGGGGCCGCGGCGGACCCCGCGGCGCCGCTCGCGTCGACGAAGAAGCGCGCGTCCTTGGTCCCGGAGAAGTAGTCCCAGCTGAGCTGCAGGAAGGCCGCGAGGCTGTCCAGCTCGTACTTGCACTCGAAGACCACCTCCGGGTCGTAGGGCGGGAACACGAGGTCGTGCCGGTTGCCGTCGTTGCCGGGCGCCATCTCGGCCTCGGCGGGCGGCTGGAAGGCGTTGCAGTGCGGCGAGGCGAGGATGTAGCGGGCCTGGAGGTTGATGGCGCCGCGGAAGAGGGACGACAGCCGGGACGGCTTGGGCGCGGTCGCGATGCCGCTGCCGTCCTTGGGCGGGGTGAGCGGGGGCGGCGGCTTGAGGAGGCTGACGTAGGACTGCAGCTGGTTCGCCGAGTCGCGGAGCCACATGGCGTGGATGTCGCCGGTCGTGATGAACGTAAGCTGTGGTTAGGGGCAAGGTGCGTCAGCGTGTGGTCTATTACCTCCCGGGAAGCCCTATCGGGTCATCTCCAACGCACCTCGTCGTTGATGTTGGTGTTGGACACACCCGTCCACCCGACAGACGTGTCCAGTGTGTTCGGGAAACAGTTCTCGAACAGCCTGAACAGGTCCGGATCCTTGATCGTCCTGTTCATCTCACTGATGACCTCCTCCACCTCGGGGATCGTCACCTTCCTGCACTGCTCGGCCGGCCTCTGATACGGCAGATCATACCGGCCGCCGGTGGAGGGCTCGTGCCGGGTCGCCGCATAGCGTCCGTACTCGGGACAGTCCGCATCGGTGCTGACCGAGACGACCGTCCCCGAGGCGCTCTCGTACACGAAGGGCGCGTCCAGGGGCACGTCGGGGATGATGTCCGCGTCGCGCAGTATGTTCCGGGTGGTGCACAGGAGCCCGTAGAGGACCAGCGCCGCGGCGAAGGTGGCCAGCGTCTGCTGTCTCGAGCGCCACATGGCGCGCCGCGGTGAGTTGGCCAGGCCGCCAGGGATCAGAATCCCGTGGGCGGACTGGATCCTGACTCGCTTCATTGAGGAGGACGGTTGCGGCGGGGGTGATGTGGAGGAGAGAGAGGGGGGGGGGAAGGGGGGAAGATGGGGTTCAAAAAGGGAGATCAGGTGTGGCGTTATGAGAGATCGACAATGCTGGTCATCTCGGCGTGAGACAAGGTAACTTCTTCTTTCTCTTTCCACCCTTGGTGAGTATTAAGATGCTCCGGCTAATGATTCTTGGTCGGCAGTTCTGCTCTTCTCTGGTGATACCCAGTGGCGTCGTGTGCAGCGTGGGCGATCCGGCAGTTTGGCTCAGGGGTGAAACCTCTGACCCGGAGAAGTCGAAGAAAGCTCCGTGAGGCGCGCCGCCGCGGGGTGTCTCGTGCCGTTAGTCTCACCAAGTGCTGATGACCTTTTATCTGCCGAACAACAGAAGGACGACGAGTGGTGGAGCAGTGGAGCAGTGTCGTGATATCGTCTCCCGGGAGTTTTGAGGAGATCAATGGTAGTTCAGAAGCTAGTGTGGTCTGCTGAAGAGGAATAATACTCAGTGCTCAGGGTCGGAGAATTAGCGTCCTGCATGAGAGCTGAACGGGGCTCGACGGGGCAAAAACGCCAAGGGTCCTTGAAGCAATGCCAACTTGGCAGATCCGCAGTAGCGTTACTGCGTTGCGTTGGCCGGGGGCTCGGTAAGGCAAGCTGTAGCGCCACGGTCCAGGGGCGGCTGCAGAGATGCGACATGGGCCCAGGGGCTATTAAATCCCGGGGGGAGAGACCTCTTTTCGCCATTGCCCAGTGGCGGGCGTTTTGCATGTCTTGCAATTGTGCTGGGCCATGCCACCCACCCATGGTGACGAGTACTGGAGCGCACTTTGAAACATCTGACCCACAGACATAAGCGGGCACTGGCGTTTGACCTTGCCCCCCCCCGTTCCCACCTACAAACCGCCCGGCCGAGCTTACAGTCGGACGAATTGCGTCAATTGTGTCGAGCCTCCAGGGAAAGAGCTCGGGGGATGTAACTGTCCTGCTGTTGCAGGCCGCTGTCACAGTGGATAAGGTTTCCGGTAGCCGTGGAACTTGTTATAGAGTTCAGATAAACCTCACCCGCTGAAAACCAAGCCAAGTCGGCTTCCGGCGAGCCCTATCGGAACCTCCAGGGTTGTTGCCGTCACGGACTCTGGGTTTCGCTGAAACAAGCTGCAGAGTGTTGGCAAAAGGTAACTGCTGATCTCTGGTCGATGGAAATTACCAATACAAGTATGTCAGCCGCAAGGCTTTGCAACAAAAGCCTCGAGGCACGAGGCAGTTTTTCCTATGACTTATTAAGTTTTGGCAGCCGCCCGGGTCCGACGCTATCGAAACGGCGGCCCGCCGAGTTGATACTCTCCTGAGTAGTCGTGTGCTTGAGCAAGCAGGTAATCCAGGTAATCCAGGTAATCCAGTCCTGCACATGGCCTGTGCAGCCTTGGGTTGCATAGGCCATCCGTCGACTTCTACCAACGAGACCGTTTTTAAGGTCCCAGGAGACTCCTCCAGAGCCCGGTCAGCCTCCGAAGGACGCCGGGGCCAAGTCTCTTGTCCGTGGGCGACACGGTGGTGGTCATTCGTGCCCATCGCGGCGAGCTAGAAGATGTCCCACTTTTTCGCAAGAATGGGCCGCATAGCCGACAGCTTCCTCTCTCTCTCTCTCTCTCTCTCTCTCTCTCTCTCTCTCTCTCACGATCGGGCCTCCTCACGCCAGCTGAACCCTCCAGAGCAGCTTTTCGCCCAGCACGAAGACGGTGCTCTCGGTTGCCCCAAACCCGAAATTGGCCGCGCCGCCCGAGATTTTGATGTCGCCCAGGAGCGTCCCGGCCGCATTCCACACCGTCACGCCGGCGCCCGTGCCGGCCCAGACGTTGCCCTTCGAGTCGACCTTGATGCCGTCTGGGATTCGGCTGGGCGAGAAGGCGAAGACGCGCCTGTTCGTCAAGAATGTGCCCGGGGCTCTGATTACGTCCATGGCGTAGATGGTCGCGGGTGCTGCCAGGTTCGTCGAGTCCCTGACGGCATCGGTGACTGGCCGCTGTGTTAGCAAAGGCCTGCCACCCAGATCTGTGGAGGCGGATCGCAGCATTTCTGAAAACGGCACAAGGAGAGCGCTAAATGCACTGACCATATAGGACGTTGCCCGCGGCGTTGAACGCGAGCCCGTTCGGCTGCTGGAAGCCGTCTGCCATCACGCGCGTGGCGTTGGTCGCGGGGTCAAACCGGTAGACCTGGTTAGGCAGCTGGGGCGCATTGCGCAGGCCCTGCAAGGAGCCATAACTCGGGTCCGTGAACCAGATGGTGTTGCCGTCGGCTGTGTTGAACGTCACGTCGTTCGGCGAGTTCAGCTGGCTCCCGACTACGCTGGTGACGACGGCGACCGACTGGTTCGGGTTGTTGATGGGATCCGGGATCGAAAATATACCAGACGTCTGCGTCTTTGAGCCCTGGGCCGTCCACAGGAGCGACCCGTCGGGCCGGGTGATGCCCCCGTTGGGAAGCTTGATGGTGTCGGTCGACAGCTGCTCCACAGTGATGGCTGCGATATCGGCGGACGAGACGCCCTTGATGACGGAAAGCTTGATTGTCTGGTTCGAGGTGCTCTCGTCGACTTGCCCAGCGGTCAGGTTGATCCGGTTCGAGCTGCAAAAGAGTCTATCTCCGCTCGCGACGTACGCGGCGCCTTCGTGAAACAAGGGGTCCGTGGCGTTGTGGATCAGCTGTATAGATGCTGTCTGGCCGAGTATGGTCATGAAGCTCTGGTCGGTGATGGTGAAGCTGGCCAGGTCTGGATTGGAAAGAGTGAACGACTGGGCCAAGACCGCAGCGCACAAGGCCAGAACGGCTACGACCCCCGTGGTGAACATTTTGAGTTTGATTGCGTTGGCTTGCGGCGCGTACTTCAGTCGCGGGCACTAAAGAATGACTGACCTGTCTCACAGAAGAGGGGGAAGACGGAGAGGCAGAAGACGGCGAGGCCGGTTGAATATGAACTGCGAGAGAGTGACACCCAAAAGAGACCTCACTATTGTCGTGGCGTGATCGAAGCGAGACGCATGCAACTTTAACTTGGTGCCCATAACCTGTACGACGGCGGGGCGCATGATCGAGGATCCTCACTGGACCCCGAAGTTGAGCCAGTGAATCACCGAGTCCTCTTGGCGGCGCATCTGCATTGCAATGTGCAATCCACGGTTCATTGCGCTGGCTTGGCAGGGGAGGATCCGCCCCGAGTGGGCGACAATGCACTCGAAATGGGCGGGCTGTCCAACTCGTGCGTTCAGGGAAGGGGAGAAGGGGAAGAAGAAGAAAAGATCACTTCGCACGCCCTCCGTTCCCCGTCGCGACGTCAGTGCGATGTTGTTTCGTCCTGCGAGGCGGTTCCATTGTGTCGTTGCGGCCGAGGCTGTGCCGGGAACAAGATCCAAATCAGGAGAATTGCCGCGAGGATCGCCAAGATGAAGACCTGAAAGACCCGTATGCCAAGCCACTGCGCGAGTGAACCCAGGGCGAACGGCAGCAAGGCAGCTCCGACCTGTCCCACAGAGCAAACGAACGAGACAGCCCCCACGTGCAGGTCTTTGGGGAGCAGACTGACCATCACGACGATTCCTGAAGGAAAAATCGGTCCCAGGAAGAACCCGACGCCGACGACAGCCGTTATCGAAACGGCGGCTACATCGACAGCTGCCAGAAGCGCTTGCGCGAGGATCGCGACAATCAAATAGGCAGCTGTGGCTCTGCGCACGCCGATCTTATCCGTCACGAAGCCAAGCACGAAGCGCCCGGCTGACATGCCGATCCAGAAGCCAGATGATGACAGACTCGCGAGGTATGGCGACGCTCGACGGACACGGAGCATGAAGGTGACGATCCAGCCCGATATCGCACCCTCTGTGCCGACATAGGCGAGGAAATATGCAGCGCATGTCCACAGGACGGCGTATCTGAACATGCTCTTCGTCCCGGCTGACCGCCTCGCCTGTCCCTCGACATGGTCTGCTTGAGACTTGTCAACATACGCGTGGTATAGCCCGGCGCTCTCGTGGCGGAACGCCAGGCAGGTGAAGATTGCTTGGACTACCACAGCCCCAAGCAAGACGTAGTACCACGTCCACCACGGGAGCCCTGAGACCGAGAACATCGTGCCCGAGACGAAGGGCCCCAGCCCCGCGCCGGTGGAGAAGCTACCGTGCAGGAGGCCCTGGACGGTATTCGTTCTCTCGCCTCCCAGTCCCGCGGCCCAGGCGCACCACGATCCATCGAGCAGCCCGTTCCCGATGTTGCCAATAGCAGTTGCCGCCAAGAAGAGAGGAAACCCGCTCGCTCGTGGGTTGTGAAACGTCGCGGCTGTCCCGGTGAAGACGATCTGACAGAATGGTGCAATCATGGCGATACCCCTCTGGCCCAGGCGCCTATGGATCGGTACATTGAGGCGGGCCCCCAGGAGGTAGCCGGCCGGTGCCACGAGAAAAATCAAGGAAGCCTGGATATCGTTCAGTTGGTAGTGCGCCTCGAGGTGCGGGAGGATGACGCCTGGCGTCGACACGATGAGACCGAGGACCAGGAAGGTAAGCAGGGTGGCCGAGAGTTTGAATAGGAACGCTGCAGAGCCCAGGGACTCTTCACCATTGCATCTTGCCCACGCGTCTGGATCCTGCACACTTTGCAGGTCATCGTCTTCACACGGCACTGGCGAGAGTACCCTGAGGAGCGGCTCCCTCTCGGGTCGTCTGCTCATAGCCATCTGTGTGCTTGCGGCTGGGCTTCACCAGCGCATCGTTCCTCCCAAGTGGAATTGAGAATTGGGTGCCAAACAGTTGCGGCCTCTCACTCTTTGTGGGAGAAAGTCTTATCGGCGGGGTTGAAATCCGGTGTTGAAGAAATAAGCTTTTAAGCCGCAAGCAGACCCCAACGCCAAGGATGACGTTACATACATCACATGCCAGCATGCCTACAGTAAGCTGGAGAAATTGCCCGATGTTCGCGATCCAAGAGCAACGTCAATGGCGCTCGCATGTGTTACGCAAACATCTATCTGTCCAGACAACATATTCTGGATTCGTCATCGAAGTCACTTGCAGCAGCACAAGAGGATCTTCGCCCACCGTGCTACAAGCGAGTCTTACATCTCAAGCGTGGCTACCCGAGGGTCATCTCTACGCCGGGTGTGTCTTCCCGCCTCCCTTCATCATCTCTTCGCCCCTTGAGGGAGGCCCCTCTTCGATCTTCGAGTCGAGTCTCACGTATCATGGAGGATCATCTCATGTTAGAGACTTGCTGTTCTACGCGTCCTGTGGCAGCTTCACTGTCTTTAGAAGACCTTCGCGATACTCCAGGGCTCCCCAGGGGCTGTCTTGGGCAAAGACGCTACCGGCGCACCTAGGTATGCATACTTATTCAGGCGACACCTGTTCTTCCCTTGACGGGTTTTCCTTCCAATTTCCCCCCGAAGCCGCCACGTGTTGCGTTTCCCAGTAAATCGCGAGCGCGTCAAAAGGTGGTTACCATTGCCTCGCCAACTGTGAATATTTACAGTGCAGGTTGTTGGTAGCCCTTGAGATAACTGGACGCGAGGTGGATTCCTCAGAGTACCTAGGTAATCTAGCAGGTCCTCAGCAGCACTATATCATTGGTACATAAGTAAGTACCTTTCACGCCAGTGATACTGGCACTGTCCTCGCTCCCCTGGGGCCAACTGGGGCAAGAGCTGCTGCAGTCGCAGTCGACCCTGACGGAGTATGCAGGATCCCTCACGGTATCAGTGACGTCGCTCAGCTCAAATTCGAAGGTGCCGTCATATACTTCCATGTGTTTCAGGCGTTTGAAGATAAATGTGGCGTTCGAGACCGCATATGATATATCAGAAATCCGCACTTTGTTCCAGACGCTGACAACGTGCTTGTTTGGTGGAGCTATCGTACTGTAGATCTAGAAATGATCCCAGGTCGACGCAGGGTCAACACAGGGCCCGAGGACCCGCCTAGACTGCTTCGAGAAAATCGAGTGCGCCAGTCTTCACGGATCCCCAGGTGCCTCACCTACTCCTGCCTCAGCCGCATTTATATTGAGATCATGTGTCCAAATATCGTCCACAGCTGCCAAAATATGTCTGTAACTTACCCGTTCCAAGCTTTTCGTAGGCTCCGGTTGCTGAGCACATAAGACAGAGGCATTTCACGACCTGCACATGTGTTTAGTCGCGAATCACTTATATGTACCACCACGGGATGGGCCACAAGGTCGGATTCCGACGTCAATTGTCGAGATCTATAACTTCCCAGGGGATGAACTCCTCTGAATTAACTACCTCTAGAGAATTTCTTCTTGCAACGACGGGAATTCCTCATTCAAGGCTGGACCCCACCGAGGGCTCATGGGAGATGCCGGCACTTGGGCTTTCAACACACGTGGGCAAGATTCGGACACCATTCTCGTGCTCACGACGCGAATTTGTTCCTCATGCTAATCAGAATGTTTCTCTGTACTGGATATATTCTGGATTCGAACTCTACAGGGCCGAGTCCCGAGGTCCATTTTACGGGCCTACTTAGAAATCTGATTTTACTGGCCTTTGTAGGCCTCTCTGACCTTCTCCAGCCCTCTAGCTCTTCAGCGTTCAGTCACTTACTGGAGCAGACAACCAGGAAATCATACGAGCCGTATAGCTGTAAAGACTAGATCGTCCACAGGCTAGATAGTGTGAGAAGTACAAAGCTGGAAGGTTGTTTAGTGGAAGGACAAGAGAGTATAGAAGGATAGGAGGAAGGGAGAGAGACGGGGTGGGAGTGGAAATCAACAACATACCTATATATTCTGCACAGGAAACGAATCCAACGGAGTACAAGACCACAGATGCAATTGTGAACATAATGCTACGTTGGAAGGCTAACAGTACATATGACCATAGGTAGTGGAGAACTTGGGATCCCGTCTGCTCTCCCCTAAATAAGCCGCTAACCGCCGGATTAGTACTCAAGTCGGTGACGATTGGGGAATACCCGGTGTTATATGTTTTGCACTGGTTTGTTTTGGTTTGGTCTGGTCCGTTTGTTCGTAATTACGCCTTTTCACGAATTTTTGCCTGCCTTTAGCATCCATGGGTTATGCGTTAGCAGGAAAACGGCTGCTGGTGGTGGTGATGGTGGTGGTGATGGTGGTGGTGGTGAGTGCTGTCGTGTCTGGCGCTCGAGGATAACAACTACCAACGGCTTTGACTTTTTGAACACGTCAATCGAATCCGTGTCGTCCTGCTTGCACTGGTTTCACTTTCAAGGTCTGCTCAAGTTCTCATGACATGGACCAGACACAAAGTTCAGACGACAATTTTGTACATTTCTAAGTTGCAAGCGTTCGACCGGAAAACCGCAATTGGGTTACCACCCCCTTTCTTCATTCTTTCGACCCACTATTGAAAACCTGAGTCCCGACACAAGAGGCTCCCATGTCCTAGATATGTGCGGTTCCTAGGTCGACTACAACATTGAATATCTTTCCAACCAGTTGACCATTGTCATGATGCAGAAAGTCAGAGTAGGCGTGTTTACAGCACGCACGTTGTACACCTGGCAAAGCCCATTCATAATTTTCTGATGCAATGTCTGGGAGCGAAATCAAAGCACCGCAAGCTTCACAACTCCATTCTCGTCTGGCTAATTTATCAATACCGAATGCGTTCTGCTCTACATCTCATCGTCGTCTCCTCCAAGTCGCCTTCAGAGTCGCCTAACTGCCAGCCTCCCGGTCCCTGTCGAGCACATCTTGCATATAAGTGTTGAGACCTCATGCTCGTTGTCGTGACTATAGTCAGTGCTTGCCAGGGTTCCTGGTGAATGTGGCAGAATCTCCCGGGTCGAGATTGATGGGCTCCCTCCTTGGCTTTTGCGATCGCTGGTCCCCTCCAGAACGCTTCTTCTTCTCTTTCGGGTCAGGTCCCTGTTCCTCATCGTTGCCCTTTCTCAGAGCGTCGGCAGCCTTTGCTCGTGCTCTACTGCTCCACTCAATCACCTTCACGAACAAGCATCCCATAACGAAGAAGTACAAAGCTGGGCAACCTGTCACAGCCCATATCTTCTTGTTTGTGCAGAGCGAATGGTCGAGACCGAGTGCCATGCAGGTCCACGTGTCGGAGAGGAAAGTGTAGATTGTTAATGATACGAGAATTATCATTATGAAGGTATAAAGACGCTTCCGGCCCTTCAGCCCCCTGAGACAAGATCTGTTGGATCGTTCGTCAGAAAATGCTTGCAGCCACTGGGAACATGAGGTTGAGTGAGGAAGCCTTACGAGCTGGTCATGACAGGCAATTCTTGAGGTGCTTAGGTTTCGTAGGTGTTGTGTTGCATGAAATGTTCAGAATCTGATTCTTGGTGATGTAAATCCTTGTTGACGTGGTTGTTGTGATGGAGAGACCAGTTTGGGAGAAGTACCCGGGTAGTGGCAGATCCTAAATGGACATTCTTATAGAAATTGAGAACAGTCAATTACTTGGCTCCGACAAGGAGAAGCGCAGTGAGTGGCAGAACTTCCTGCGTCGGTCCCTCATTACGCTGAACACTGATGTGAAAAAAAGTGACTGTAGGTTTTGGTGCTTTAATTCACTGTATCGCTATCGCACTTGATATTACTGATACCGAAATTATGAATCTGCCTTTGAAAGCGCGCCGGTCTTTGCTTTTGGTCATGGCTCTACCGGATCAGACGCGGCACTTTGGCCCGCAGAAATTGAACATTTTGGGGCCTCGTAATAAGGCCTCAAAGTTGAAAACTTGACTCGCTTTATGACTTCCCACGACAAGTACGAAGGAACCCTCGGCGTGAGTTATTCTCAGGCCTGCCACCTCTTGATCAACCGGGCTTAGAACGTGGTGTAATGCTGACTTGATTCCTCGGTTTGTCTGCAGACCGTTTGCGTGGCAGGAAGTCTGGGGTCACATGATCACCTTGACTTTCACACGCCCAACAGGGGCTGGCTTGAAAGATTAACAGGATCTTTCGACACAAACGGGCCAAATTTCTGGTTGGGGACTTGGAACTCCCTCCTTCCTTTTTTCCCACGCCGCCTACTTACGAAGATGCCATATTTTCAGATCCCCAGTACACTCCCACAGCATGCCCTGGGTGTGTCTGCTGGATCAGCTGGCAAAAGACGGACAACAGCTGAGGCATTCGATTTGCAATGGCGCACCAACCCAAAGTTGCCCACAAATTGCTTTCTTTCTTTCTTTTTTCATTTTCCTTTTTTAGCTTCTTCCCCTACAAGCCTCCAGAGCTCACCTGGGCATATTCTGCTCTAGCAATCATGGTATGCTGGCAGTCTGACAGTGGTCACTTCATCATTTGAGCTGCGCTGAACTGACGATCATTGTCTAGTCCCGTGACACAAAGGATCACCCAGAGAAAGCGGGTCTAGGCGCGCCTGTCCTTGTCAGTACCTGGGTACCCCAGGAACCGGCCTGCGATGGCACCTCACTTATACCCGTTACGGCGAGCCACCCCGCGATTGCATGTCGCCTCACCGGCCCCACGCCCGAAGCCTCGGGTCAGCACCCACCGGCTAAGAGCTGACAAGGCAGGGTTCGCATGTATGGAAGAATTTCTGGCCGGTGGAAAAAGTCTACTGCAAAATGACTAGACATGTGGGCTGCTGCAGCCACTGTGGATCACCGTTGAGTAAGGTGTACCAAGGCGTGGAGTTGCTCACATATAAGATTGCAGTATATGGGAAAGCAGTCACGGTCAATTGGTCACTGGAGATGCTACCGAAGACCTTTGACAGCGACGTGACCGACGATGTTGTTCTCGAGAACCCTCGCCTTGGGGTGGGCTCTGCTCACCGCCGGGCTTTGTCAGGCTCAGACGAACACGACCGAGTGGCCGCTGCATAATGATGGCTTGACGGACTTGGTAGAATGGTATGCTTCAGCAGACTTGAGGCCAGAGGACCATCCCGCTGATTCTGCGTTTCCCAGGGATCACTACAGCTTCAAGATCAACGGCGAAAGACTGTTCATTTTCTCCGGAGAGGTGCGTACATATGAGCGCGTCCATTGTGTGGTAGGAAGTCTGGGTGGTGAATGGTCACGTGGCCACCTTCATATTCACAGGCACGATGTGGCATGGCTTGGAAGTAGTCACAGCCTCCATGCACACAAATAGCCGCGTTTGGCAGGATGAAAGTTGGAAGTTTCCTTCCTTTCTTCCCTCAAATCACCTTTTTGAAATACAACACATTCTGGTCCCCAGTACGCTCCCACAGACTGACAGTCGAATAGTTCCACTACTGGAGACTTCCAGTGTAAGCGAGAGGCCGAGAATGATGAGAGGAGAGTTGAGACTCTGGCTGACGATGTCGTAGCCCCGAACTCTGGCGAGATCTTCTCGAGAAGATTAAAGCAGCAGGGTGAGTCACTCACTTATCTCCCAACATGTTTTCCCAACGCAGAAGACAAAGACCCAGAAACTCATACGCGGCCTTCCCAGCTTCAACGCCTTCTCCATCTACTGCCACTGGGGCTACCACGCCGCCTCCGCCGACACCCTAGACTTCACCACCGGCGCGCACAACTTCACGTCCATCTTCACGCTCGCCCAGGACCTCGGCCTGTACGTCCTCGTGCGCCCGGGGCCCTACATCAACGCGGAGACCAACGCGGGCGGCTTCCCCCTATGGGCGACCACGGGGGCCTACGGCGCCCTCCGGGACGACGACCCCCGGTACACGGCGGCGTGGGCGCCCTACTGGACGGGCGTCTCGCGGCTCGTCGCGCCGCACCTCATCACCCGCGGCGGCAACGTCGTCCTCTTCCAGGTCGAGAACGAGCTCGGCGAGCAGTGGGCCGACGTCGCGGCCAGGACGCCCGACCCGCCCGCGGACAACTACATGGCCCTGCTCGAGGCCGCCGCGCGGGACGCGGGCATCGACGTCCCGCTCACGCACAACGATCCCAACATGAACTCGTACTCGTGGAGCAAGGACTTTAGCAACGTTACTGGGAATGTTGACGTCGTAGGGCTTGACAGCTATCCATCTTGCTGGACGTGCGATTTGTCAGTATGTGCTGGGACCAACGGCGCGTACGTCGCGTACAAGGTGCAGCAGTACGACGAGTATTTTGCTAGTTTCAGCCCCACGCAGCCGAACTTCATGCCGGAGTTCCAGGGTGTAAGTTGACCTTTGCCGGCGCGGACCTTTGGTGAGAGGTCCAGAGCAAGCTTCAAAGGGCAAGAAACCAGTCTCTCTCAGTTGTGGTTCTAACAGTGGCAGGGCTCGTACAACCCTTGGGGAGGCCCCGAGGGCGGCTGTCCAGCGGACCTGGGCGTAGATTTCGCCAACATGTTCTACCGCAACCTGATCTACCAGAGGGTGACCGCAGTCTCGCTGTACATGCTTTTTGGAGGTATGGTCTCGCTGTCTATAAGCAACACCCCGCCAACTGAGTCTCGCTGACGTAAAAAGGTACGAACTGGGGTTTCCTAGCCACGCCGGTGGTCGCGAGCAGCTACGACTACTCCAGCCCCGTGAGCGAGAACCGCATCATCGGGGACAAGTACTACGAGACGAAGCTCCTGACCATGTTCACCCGCGTGGCGAAGACCCTGGCCATGACGGAGGTGGCGTGGAACGGCACCGGGCTGGCGAGTAGCCAAGCCATCACCACGGCCGCGCTCAGGAACGAAGACGCCGGCGCGGCCTTTTATGTGGTGATGCACGAGGACTCGACGTCGAGCACGGTGGAGACGTTCTCGCTGAGCGTCAACACGTCCCAGGGAGCCTTGACGGTGCCGCAGTACGGCGGGAGCATCACCATCAACGGCCACCAGGCCAAGATCCTGCCCACGGATTTCAGGTTCGGCAGCAAGAACTTGCTGTACTCGACTGCGGAGGTCCTGACCTATTCGATTATCGATGGGAAGGAAGTACTAGCTCTGTGGGTCCCGAACGGGGAATCTGGCGAACTGGTCATCGAGGGCGCAACCTCTGCCAGTCTGGCCAAGTCTTCGTCGAACAGCTCTTCCACGACTGTGAGCTTCACTCCCGGAGATTCCAGTGTAGCAGTAAACTTCGCCAAGGCCGATGGCATGACAGTGGTGGACCTAGACGATGGATCTCGCGTGGTCCTCCTCGACCGCGCCATGGCGTACCTCTTCTGGGCGCCGAGTCTGGGGAACGACCCCACGTATCCAGAGAACAGCACAGGTGAGTTGAATCCGGGCCAGTGCTCCGGTAATGACCTCTTGTGAGATGACGAAGTGGCTGACACGAGATGTAGTCCTGGTGCAGGGCCCATATCTCGTCCGCTCTGCCTCGATCACCTCGAACAACACGCTTGAGCTCACGGGCGACGTCGACAACTCGACAGAGCCAATCACAGTCTTTGCGCCATCCGTGTCCTCCGTGACGTGGAACGGAAAGCCAGTCGTCACTGCCTCTCAGGATGGTAACCTATTCACTGCCACCGTTGACGGCCCTGCTGCCTTCACACTTCCATCCCTTGGTCCGTGGAAATGGCAGGACAGCCTGCCTGAGATCCAGGCAAACTACACCACCTCCTCGACCACATGGATAAGTACGTCACTACCCATATGGACCTCGCAGAATTGCAGAGCACATACTGACAGCAGTTTCCAGCGGCCAACATCACCAACAGCTCCAACCCCACTCCGCCTGCATCCAACAACCCCGTCCTCTACGTAGATGAGTACCACATCCACGTCGGAACGCACATCTACCGTGCCACGTTCGCCAGCTCCTCTCAGACAGGCGTGTACCTCAACATCACGGGAGGGGCGGCCTTTGGCTTCTCGGCCTGGCTCAACGGCGATCTCATCGGCTCGTACCTCGGCGCAGCATACGCCTCGACGGGCAACGCGTCCTTGTCCTTCGCGAACGCGACGCTGGCCGCAAACGGCACGGATAACGTCCTGGTGGTCGTCATGGACAACTCTGGGCATGATGAGACCACCGGCGCCATCACCCCTCGGGGCATCTTCAACGCAACCCTGCTGGGCCCGGACGAGTACAGCTTCACGGAGTGGAAGATCGCCGGGACCGCCGGAGGCGAGAGCAACATCGACCCCGTCCGAGGCCCGTACAACGAGGGCGGGCTGTATGCGGAGCGAGTCGGCGCGCATCTGCCCGGATACCAGGACCAGGACTGGCCATCTGTTTCCGGCAGCAACTCCTCCACACTTGTGGTGCCGGGCGCCGGGATCCGGATCTATCGCACCGTCGTCCCTCTGTCCGTCCCCGCTGGGCTCGACGTGTCCGTCTCGTTCCTGTTCTCGTCGCCAGGGAACGGGAGCACCAGCAGCACGTCCTTGTCCGCGGACACCAACCAAGTACGGGTGTTGCTCTTCGTGAACGGATACCAGTACGGCCGCTTCAACCCGTACATTGGCAATCAGATCAATTTTCCTGTTCCGACCGGCGTGCTGAACTATAATGGCAACAACACTATTGCCGTGACAATCTGGAGCCAAAGTGCATCAGGGGCAGAAGTGCAGGTTGACTGGGATTTGGAGTATGTGCACAGCAGTGGCTTCGATTTCAACTTTGACGCGGAGGCCCTGAGGCCGGCTTGGACGAGCGATAGACTTGCATATGCTTGAGATGAAATAATTGCCTAGGCAGTCATCGTATCTGGGAGGCCATATTTTGAAGTCAGTGCCAGTGTCGCTGCTGCTGGTGAGACGCTCCATGGCCCTGGGCGACACTGACGCGAACTCAAGTGCTCAGAGCACGGTATAGCGTCTGTCCTTTGGCATATCATTCGCGAGGTCTGGTGTTCCAGGCTGGTGCCTTGTCGTCCCAAGGAGGTCCTTTCTTGTCCAGGATGGGTCCAGGTTGACCGTCTCCGCTTTCTGCTCAGCCTTATAGGGACTTGACAGGTGGGGCGGCCCTGTGAGACCGTGCGTAGAGTTGTTAGAGAGGTGCTCTTTGCCAAGAGCAAGGCTGAGCACTCAGTGTTCATGCTGTAAGTAGCCGCCCGAAGCAGAGGACCTTTGCCACCGAGTCGCTGGGTTGTGCCGCTTAGACGTGGGGGCCGCAGTGTTTGCCATGACCATGTACGGCTCCTCTGGGCTTGACTTCGTTCTGTGGGGAGTTCATCCGGAGCTGCCTCGAAAACGGTAGAACCAGTATTGATGATCACGTATAGGTAAGCCTGATCTGTGCGGCCAGTCAATGTTCAACCCAAGCAAGTCGGATTGACCACAAGGTAGCCCAGAGATATGCGGAACAGCACCGGTCCAAGTGCGATGTTGCCGGCATGACCAGGGCATTTTGAGGTGTGGATGGCGGCAGAGTCTCAGATGAAGGTTCTAAAATCAGAAAGGGAGTCGCAAAAGGGTCCCGTCGTCATCAAATCCCTGTCGGGCCCCTGCACATCCAGAACCCCACCGATCAGCAGGCATGTGGTAGGGATATGTCGCAGGGAACTCCTTTTGTGCAGCCGCTACTGCTGCGCAATGAAGGAACGACCGCCAAAGAGTCGTTTGGTAACCTTACTCGGGTACCTGTTCGTCACTGCCGCCATCCTCCTACTCTTCGCACCCAAGATGGCCAGCCCCAGCGTATCTGAGAATGCCCTCCCTTCGACCTCAGGACCGACAAGGGAACCGTGAGATTTCGACCGACAACTCTACAGCGGGTCCACGGGAGGGATCTGGACCACGAGAGTCTGCGAAAAGACCCACCATGCGGCTACTATACGACGGCGAACGCGCGGCCCAAACTCCAAACTTCTGATCAGGAGCTGTACTCGCCGGGTCGACAACCACTTGACACCGACACCGACTCCAGCGACCAGCGAACAGATCCAACAGCGATCAGAATGAACTTGGCAGGTCCAGAGCGTTGGGGGCCTCCAGAGCCATGCCACGTGCCTGGATCCTGGCCTCCTTAAGGTTCTAATTAGGGAGGAAAGAAGGCGCAACCCCTTTGAGTCATTGAGTCTTGACGTCGATTAGAAAGGCTCAAACCGGACTGTGGGTGCCACAGCGCAGTCGCGGTCCGGGATCCACCCGTACAAGAATACATAATAAGTCGACCACAGCCTGGCTCCACACATCACATCACGTACTAAGCCCATACGACGCCACGAACGGCCAAAGGCACCTTGCGCTCCTCGCGATGGCTCATCATCTTCTTTTCTTTCTCCTCTTCAGTCATCCCGCCCCCTGATCAGAAACTTCCTGGGAGCACCGACGTCCTGACTTTGAATCGACGGATTCCTGACCGAGCATCTCGTCCGCCAACTGTTCCTGGCCAGCAAACACGGGCTGAAAAGTAGGAGGGCGTCCGCTTAGTTCCTACATGTCCAGTCACGACGAATACACGGCCTAGTTGCAGACTAGGACAAGGAGACAGGACGAAACTGAATTGGTTTACTGCCCTCGGACTCATAGCAGAGCAGAGAACTTCGAAAAGAGCCAGCCAGTGGGGCAATGGCATCCACGTGGCTGCCACGAGCCTTGGCGGCCCTCGTCTTCTTCATTACGGCCACACCCACCAGCGCCAACCACATCTTGCAGTCCGACTTCCTCTATGATTGGGGCTTCTATGGACTGTGGCCGAGGACATGGTTCAAATCCTCCGACCTGGCTGCACCGCGCCTGAACTTCCTGAAGTGGAACGAGGCCTGCGCCGATGGCTTCTACCTCTTCGCCCCCAGGGGAAGCTATGTCGCGCACTCGAGCCCCCTGATGCTGGACGGCAGAGGAGACCTGGTGTGGACGACCAGCGAGAGCTTTGGGGATGGTCAGGCTATCACCGATTTCAAGATCCAAATGTACCAAGGCAAGCCGCACATCACTTTTTGGGCGGGTCTAGATGGCGCCCACCATCGCTATGGCACGGGCAATTACTACATGGTATGGCTCCTCGATGAACACAACAGCATCATTGTATTTGTTTTATTCATTCTCTCAAAGCGCTAACAATCGGGAACAGCTGGACGAGACCTATCAAGTCGTGAAGATCGTCGAGGCAGTCGAGACGCGAGGCCAGGATTTGCGGGGCGATATTCATGAATTCCACATCACCCCCCAGGACACGGCTCTCATGACCGCATACTACCCCGAACCTCTTGATCTCTCTGGCGTGGGTGGTCCTGAAGATGGCTGGATCTTGGACAGCATCTTCCAGGAAGTCGACATCGAGACAGGCGAGCTCATCTTCGAGTGGCGAGCATCCGACCATATCCCCGTCCAGGACTCGATGCGATCCTACATTGGGTCTGACCTCGGCAGCAGTCCAGGCTCTGGCTTCGACTATTTCCACATCAACAGTGTTGACAAAGATCCCCACGGCAATTACATCATCTCCGCGAGGCATACCCATCAGGTTGTTTGCATCAGCCCTGAGGGCGAGACTGTCTGGATTCTGGGTGGGAAGGAGAATATGTTTGCGGACCTGTCCGGTGGTCGCGCAACCGACTTCTCATGGCAGCACCACGCGAGGTGGCACGGCAATAGCACTCTCAGCCTCTTCGACAACGCACAGTCCACGAACGGAGGAAGTCAGTACACGGGCGACCACAGCCGTGGCTTGGTTCTCGACATCGACACCACAGCCATGACGGTGAAAGTGGCGCACGATTATTACGATCCAGACCACCCCAAATTATCCGAGAGCCAAGGTTCGATGCAAATCATTGAAGGCAGCAGCAATGTCCTGGTGGATTACGGCTTCTATCCGGCGGTCACCGAATTTTCAGAAAACGGTGAGGTCCTCTGCGATGTGCGGCTGGCACCATGGCTGGTCTGGCAGACCGGCATGGTGACGAGCTATCGAGGGTTCAAGGCGACAAGATGGGTGGGCCGGCCTTGGTACGACCCAGTCACGTCCTTGCGACCGTCGGAAGGTGTGCTCTACGTCAGCTGGAACGGCGCGACGGAGGTCAGCAGATGGGTGCTCCAGGGTGCAGACTGGGAGGGCGTCTCCGAGGATGTCTTCGAGGACCTGGACGTGCAGGACAAGGACGGTTTCGAGTCCGGCTTTACAGTCACCGACGGCATGCCTCGGTACCTGCGGACGGCAGCGTTCGACGAGACCGGCGCGGTCCTCAAGTACTCCCAGCTGGTTGATCGCTTCACCGGCAACGCGAAGGGGTCTGGCCTGGGCCACGCCCCCCTCATCGCCCTTGGTGTGCTCTTGGGAGTCGCCACCATGGCGATGCTCGTTCGGAGGAGGGTGCAAAGCGCACTGCAGGGAATGTATCCGCAAGGCGTGACCATAATGGAGGTCATGGCCGAGATCAGGAGGAGGTCGTCTGAATGGAGAGCGAGGTGTGACTCATTTACGAAATCTGAGTATAGAGAGCTGCAGTCATATGGGGATGACTAGCTTTGGCATTTCGAAGGCGTTCGGGCATTACATGATCATATGGGCCACGGCCACCACGTACGTGAGTGATGGAGTGGAAGTGATACCTTGGGGCGAAACAAACAATTGTATGCCGAAGGGCGTGTGCATACAATACAGAATGATGCAATTGTTACACAAATCATCATATCCTAGCCGAGGTGGCGCTCAACACTGGCCGACAATGTACTCCTCGCTCAGACGCAGTCAAGATTTTACCACGACACAATGACCACACCTGGCAGCCAAAGGGTTGGGACTTTGTTTTCCCGAGCGGACAGCAGCCACAACTCGGTCAGGCTGCAACCTCGTCGTAGTAGTCAGCGATGGCAACAAACAAGGGGAACTCGGACGGTTGGAGTCATTTCGTCTGCACATAATCAATGCATCCAGTCGGGCACCTGGATGCTTACTGAACTTCCCAAAGTACCTACTCAGGCAGGACTCCAGGCCGTCTGTGCTGCGGGGTGCACTGGGGGGTGCTACTCGGGTCACAATTGGCTTTGTTGCTTGGTTCATTGCGAGTGTGATGGGATGATGGAAGGCCCGCGCGAGGGAGAGTTCGTGCAAGTGCGTCTTCATCGACGCTCGCGAGACATTGTGTCGTAGTTTTGATGTCGCATCCGCATATCAGCCCCCGGTGCTGTTTCGCAGTTGAAGAGTCTTTGAGATGATCTAGACAGCCAGGCTCCCGACATATGTTGTAGCGTGGGAAAGATCAAGAGATTCCTAGGCTGGGACGTTTAAAAGATGCAGGATCTCTTAACGACTTACTAATCAGACTGATATGCCCTTTGCCCAATCTGATGCCAAACATTATGCCGAGGGTCGATACTTTCAAATCCAGAACTCCAAGGCGGGGGTTGAGACTTTGAAATAAAGAAGAGTTTGGTGCTCACGTAGCACCCGTTGACCGTGCTTTACCAACCCCGACTTCACTTCTGCCCCAACCTCGAGTTCACCCGCGAAGCCGGCTGAGACAAGGATCGCTATAATTACCTTACGAGTGAATTCCCATCTGCCTTCTGCCACGCCCGTTCCTCTGTTGAGTTTTCTCCTATCATTACCTAGGTATCTTGCGTGTACAGGTTCATCGCAACAATGGCACCCTCCCCCTCAGCCCTCGGCCATCCCCTGCTCGCCTATCAACCTCTCACAGCCATCTACAAACTCTTCCGCTTCACTAACATCCTGATTCGTCTGCCCATCTGGATTGTCAAAGCGGTAGTCCCTGGCCTGCGACCACACGCCAGATGGACGTTTAAACAAAGCCTCATGCGCAACTTTGTCGCCCAACTCGTGGGCATCAACTCCGTCGTAGGCGTCACTGAGACCCTGAGCCTGAAGCCCGGCAAGGATGGCGCGCGGTGGAAGACCATCGAGCCGTTCGCGGACGACGTGTACGTCGGGCCCTTGGTCGACACGAGCGGGCGCGTCAGGCCCGCGGTCATCGGCGGGACGTGGTACGGCGTCCCGTCGGCCCCGGAGGACCAGACCCAGGCGTCCGGCCTCAACAAGGTCGTGCTGCACATCCACGGCGGCGCCTTTGTGACCCTTGACGGGCGGCAGGCCACGCTGGGCTACCTGGGCCGGCTGCTGACCGAGAAGGCCGGGTTCGACGCCGTCTTCATGCCGCAGTACCGCCTCGCCGGGTACGGCGGCCGCGACCCGTTCCCCGCCGCGCTGCAGGACGCGCTCACGTCGTACCTGTACCTGACGCGGACGCTGGGCATCGCGCCCGCCAACATCACCGTCGGCGGCGACAGCGCGGGCGGGAACCTGGCGATCGCGCTGCTGCGGTACCTGGAGCGCTTCGGCGCGCAGTGCGAGGCCCCCCTCCCGGGCGGCGTGGTCCTGCTCAGCCCCTGGGTGCGCCCCTCGGCGGGCCTGCACGTCGACTACGAGGGCTGGGCCCTCGCGGCCACGGACTACCTCCCGAACGCCTTCCTCCGGTGGGGCGCGGCCGCGTACACCAAGCAGGCCGCCGACGCCGACGCCGACGCCGACGGGGGCGGCGAGTGGGTCGACGCCCTGGGCCACCCGTTCCGCACCGGCGTGCCCGTCTTCGCGACCTGGGGCGAGCGCGAGGTGCTGAGCGTCGACTGCGCGCTGTGGGCCGACGAGTGGCGCCGGGCGGACGGGGAGGGGGACGCGGGGCGGAGGACGGGGTGGCGGTTCGAGTGTAATGTCGAGGAGGCCGCGCCGCATGATACGCTGCTCTCGGCGGATCTCCTTGGGTGGGAGGCGAATGCGGAGGAGGTGGCTGCGAAGATCCGGAAGTTTGTGGACGCGACTTCGTAGATGACGGCTGGACACGTAGGTGGTGTGTGGATGGGACTGGTCACGACGTTACGACAATGGATTTGAGTCCGGTTCGAACGACCATTACGCTGCCAAAGAGAGACACAGGCTTCTTTCTTCGAACAGAATGTCACTGGTCTATCTTGTTGCTCGTTCATTATTGATCGCCGCAATGCCACCAGTGGGAAGCGTCTACCTAGGTAGTTCGCATCTTGAGAAAGGCCGTCAACAATAGGTATTCTAACAGGCAGTTAGTGACGAGAATTCCTCACAAAGATTGCTATTGTAAAAATGCAAAACAGAGTACCAAACACTACCCATGCACCAAGGCACTCCGACCTCTGTCGTTCACCTCTGTTTGCACATACCCGCCGCTCAACCGTTGCGTGTCAGACCAAGCCACATGGCGGACCACGGGTAGCGGCATCGCCGGTGCAAGACCAGTGTCGCCTCAAAACCATGTGTCACTATCCAGACAAGTGTAGTCACCCATCCTCTGAGTGCCGCTGTCGGTACGAGATCTCGTGTCACAGTAGTTTGGGACTGCCGTCTGTCCTGCATTAGGTCATACGCGTGAGCAAACAGTCCAGTTTCAGTCGCTGCATGGCCTCATATAAAAGTACCCCTGATCTCGCTACTCGTCTTCACTGAGGCTCCCGTAGCTGGTGGTTGGTCTTCATCCTCTTCACATCGCATACCTCCTCCAAAGCTGCTGGGCACATCAGATCTCATTCCACTGGGGATTCGTTTCTTCCAACAGAGAAAAGATGGATGTCTCTCTCCTTCTCGTACTTTTTGCCACCTTGGTTCGTTTCTGCTCTGCAGTCAACATTCGTTATGTCGATGCCACGTACCAGCACCGCGTGAGGCGTACATACTCCCAGCATTTCGGTTTACACAACTCTGCCCGGAACTGCACAGACGCTGCAGAGTCACTCGAGAAACTCAACGTCGAGGCTTCTGTCTCTATCAGCGACTGCGGTCACCTCCTCAACAACGTTCGATACAACCCTGGCTACTACGAAGTGTGGGACTTCGACAGCCACGACTACGCACCGCTGACCGGGTACCAGAGCTGCGTCTTCGCAGTGGCTCGGACGAGTTCCGATGTGACCGATGGCTACGCTGTGTACGCTTATGTTTTCCTCCCTCAGGACCCCCCTCTGCACCTCTGGGCCCTGCTGTACCCACTACCGTCGAAGCTGACGCACCGTAGTATCGGCAACGACGATATCGTCACCCTGGTCGCGGAGGCCATCAGCACGTCTACCACGAACATCACGGGCGCTGTCGCATCATCCACCTGCGGGCCCAACCATGTCGCCCTGTCGGTGCTGGTCTACGACGGGCTCCAAGGCTACAGCGGGATAGGAGCTTCGGCGCCGCAGGTGTCGCTGTGGGGAGACTTTCCAAACGAGGCGACGCGGACTGCGGCTGCGCCGGCGGTGACCAATGTGCCCACCGAGACACCGGTGTCGCTTCCCCCGAGGTCCCGTCGTCTAGATGGACGCCTACATAGAAGGTGGTGATGATCGCTGGGGTTGAGTTCATCGGCCTTCTGAATAGCTGGGGACTTCAGGAATTTGTGGGCAAGTGCCCCGATGGCATCCATGAATGGGGTTGTTGCAGCAACGAGAGGTCAAATTCTTGTCGGACTGGATGTTTAAGGTTCGAAGCTGGGAGTGATTTGCCATAATTCGTACTCTGGGCTCTTTCCATCGCGGCTTCGTTGACATTGCTTTTCATTGCCCATTTGTTCAGCGATGGTAGCGGCTCAACTTGACGTCGGAACATAAATATCTTGATAGTGGGTCGAGAGTAGCAACATGAACTCATGGCCGGGGCAGCCAGTAACAGTCCTCATGCTGTATTCCGGCACTTGCACTTATGCTACCCTCTCAAGACGTGCCATGCATAAAATGTAGACACAACTTCACACGACGGATCTTTTACGTGCGGTACCTAGGTGGTTGTAGCATGCAGTTGATCTTTTTTGAATTTCTAGGTAGCTACCACTAAAGTTACAGAGGTACGCATCGCATTTGTAATTACATGAAGAAGTGCCACCGAGTCACTTCGTTTCTCCCGGTGCGCCGTCCCCGAGCGAGGGGGGCCACACAGCTCTCGTCGACACGAGACAGTATCCATCCACGGAGCAGACACGAATTTGTCAAATTCGATATACATGCAGCGTTTTGCCCAAGCGTCTGGCCCTGTCGGAGGTGCAAGTGCCGCCGCCGGCCTTCGACAATACACCAATTTAACTGCAGACGGGCGAGGTAGTAGGTGGGTCGACGGGGAGGACCGGGTTGGTCTGCGTGCACCCATACATAGAGCCCAGCACGAAATCGGCTCCTGAGGCCTGATACGCGTCGCCACAGTTCGGGTCTCTGCACAATGTGGAAGAGCCTCTCATCAGCCATGTTCAACCTCTAGTATCGGAAGGGGGGAAGGATCATGGAAGGCCTCCAGCCGCGCGCCACCATGGCGAGACTCACTCCGCACTGAACGCCGCGTTCTCGAAGTAGGTGCACATGTCGTGCGTGAAGCAGTTCTGCGTGTACACGTTGCCAATGGCCATGCCGTCACAGCCCTCACCGCATCTCCCGTTGCAGCCGAAGCTGTCTCCATGTAAGCGCACCGCGACCGCGTTCAACAATCCCACCGAAGAAGATATCCCAGGGACACGTACTCGTCACCGATGGCGTTGCGACCATAGTTGCTGCCAACGATGCCGCTGACCATACAGATCTGCCCTTCCGCATTTCTCCATACCCCCGTAGCCGTCTCGCCGACGACAAGACAGGTGACGTTTCTCTTCTGGAGTGACGAGGCCCGGGAGCTGGACGAGGCGACGGCGGCGCAAACAAGAGTAAGCAGGCCGATGAGGTATGTTGGGGACATTTTCTTAATGCGTCAGGCTAAAGTCGCGTCTGGTTGAGACCCCGCGTCGCCTTTCAGTTTTGTGACTTGTCGGTGCTGCCAAGACAATGAAATCAATCCCATTTGAAGACTGCGGGGCCTTTTGTTTTAATAAACTTCTTCATCGCTGCTCATGGTTAACTGCCATGCCGAATAAGCCTCCGACATGTCCATCATCAGATGGAATGGATGCCGAATCCAGACTAATGCAGCTGTTGACGTGGAGTGGCAGGCGAAAGTTGAGCTGTCCTCGGCGGGAATCGAAACTCCTGCGCGTGTCGTCATCCGAGGCCGGTCGGTCGTGGTAAAGTCGAGGCTTGTTCCATGTCAGCCCGTGTAAACACTCACGGAGTAATATCGCTGTGCTGGATAGCTTCACGCCGAGCCCCTTATATGGCTTGCAGGAAGTGGAACTGGAGGACAAGCTCAGTTTCGAGTTTTGTTGTGCTGTGTCTGTCGTCCGCATGTTGAACCCCGGGGCCCTGTTTTGGCTGCTCAGTATACCGTGCCGCTAGTCTCAAGATTCCGGCACACCACGATTGGCCATGAATCTTAGACGACCGTTCAAAAGTGCGGCAGCATTGTGTCCTTGATGTGAGAGCCGAAACATCCTCGACATTCTTTATGAACCTAGGTAGGCACTGGGAGTTGGCGTCTGATATCACCCCTCGCGGGTGTCCAGTCTGCTTGCTCTCAGTGTCTTATAGTTTTGTTCTGTTTTCTTAAAGAGAGAAATCATTGTGAGAGCGTGTCTCAGCGAGATTAAGGGGGGAAAAGTAGCCAAGTCTGAAAGACAAATCAAGATTGGTTTTCCATGCTACATTGTTATTCTTTGGTCAAAGCACGAAGGCTGACTGTTGGTAGGGTCTCACTTAGTGGAATCGTGCACTATTGGTTATATAGTTGATTTGTAGTTGGTGGTTGTTGGAAGGAAGGGAGGCTATTTACGTTGGGAAACGAGGCCACGGAAGGTGGCTTATGTCCCCCTCCGTTCCGCACTAGCCGTAGCCGGCTAACGCTAGTCTACATTAGACCGATCCTCTAATTGGGCAAACGTAAGCCTGGTCCTTTCTTCCAGCTATAAACCTATACTAGCAGTTTTTCTCTTTCGCTAGTTATATAATTATATACTTTTTTCTATTATTGTATAAAGATGTTTAAATAAGCAATTGCTTGCCTAACGAGATTAGCCATACATATATACGCTTCTCCTTTCTATTCTTTTTCTCTTTCCTTCTTTTATTACTTTAGTCTATAGCTTTCTTTATAAATCTTTTTATTTATATAGCTAGTTAATTATTATTAATAAGCCATTTTAAAGCTTAATTAAGCAATGCTTTAATTATAGCATTAGCTAAGTTATTATTCTTATTAATCTATTTAATTTCTAAGATCTTTTGCCGTTTATATAATTGCTAAAGTGCTATTATATTAATTATTAAACGCTTCTTCTTTATTATACTAAGCTTAATAAAGCATTTATATAATAAGTATAAATTTATATATACAATAAAGGAAATGAGTGAAAAACTAAGTTGGTTTATAATTAGTTAGACTATTATTACAATTACTAGTTTAATATTAAAGCTGTTAACTATGTTATAGATTTCTAACGCTAAAACGCTCTAAATAACTCTCTTATACTTAGTAAAGCTTTAATAGATAAAGTTGCCTTAAATTGTAAATTAGTTGTCTATATAAACAACCTTATTTGCAAAAACAAATATAAATCTAATCTAAAAGTGTAGGTTGATAGCTATAGCAATAGCCCGGTCCGCCTCGGACCGGAGGCATACGGCCACCAGAAGGAACCAGCTGGCCAAATGGCTAGCCAGGCTAATTCAGCCTGACGGCAATTGGAAGGGACTGTACGCGTGTACGCCTAATCCCTTTGGCGTACAACGATAATTTCCCTTCTGTTCCTTCTGCTAATCATCATTAATAATAATAGCAAATATACTCGTTTTTACCCTTTATTTAAACCTCTTTATATATAAAAATTAACTTATTAATATTAATTAGTGGTTAAATAGTTAATTATAGACAGCAAGGTAAAAGAAACGAATTTTGCTTTGAAAACTGCTGCAATGTTTCTTAAAAGGGGTATACTACTTATAATGATAGGCTTTATGCTTTTAGCAGAAAATAATAAATGGTTTGTAAAGAGACTTTAATAAAGTTATTATTAGTAAAAGGCTATTTTTTTTAACTGTTAAAGATAGCTAAGGGACTTTAGCAAAAGTTATTATTAGCAACCTTTTTAATATATCTGCAATGCAAAATAATATATAAATAATTTTAAAACCTTTTTATAAACGTTGGCAGCTTATTCAATGCTATATTATACTTTTAAGAAGATGATTAATTTTATATAAAAATATTAAAATCTTTTACAAAGTTACAACGGCAAGCAATTAATTAGCGAACTTTTTTGTTAAGTGCTTTTGCTTTTATAAAGATTTTATAATCTTTTTTGTTTTTACTATGCAATGAAGGCATTAATAGTATATATATATATAAATATATTAGCAATTCTAAAGCATCCTATACTATGTTTCAACTCCTTTTTTATTTATTTTTACTTTGTTTTTAAGCGTATGTGTATATATATAATAACCTAATTTTCCCTTTGCTTTTTACTTTTTATATTTTATTACTATGCTATATTTATTTTAGGAATTTTTATCTCTTAAATTAAATAACTTAAATTAAATTAGTATGGCTAATTTCAGTAGTTTAAATAACCTTTTAGTTAAAGAGATAGAAACTCTAGTATTTAACTAGGTTTACAATGCTTAGCAGCCTATTTTAGTGTTAAGCAACCTTTTAGCAAAAATTAAAATCTTTTAGGCAATATAGCCTTTACTTAATGCCTGCCTTTAGTATAAAGAGGTATAGCTAGGTGTTAATTAAATATATCTAAATATAGCAGTTGTTAGGGTAATTGCTATCTACTTTAAATAATGTAATAATAACCTTTTTTACTACTTTTGTAAAGATTTTAATGAGTAGACTGTTAATATGTTTAATATTATTTTCTTTAATCTGCGCCGCAACCTTAAGCAAGTTTTTTGTTAAAATAAAGTTTATATTAGGCAAAATAATACTTTTATTAAATTATATTTAGTAGCCTTTGCTGCTTATAAGAAATCTTTTAAGTAAAACCTAGTTAAGCTTTAAAACTAAAAACTTAACTTAAAGTTATATATTTATAAATAGTAGTAAGGCATTTTGCTATTAAAACTTTTTTAACCTTTATAATAAAAGAAAGCGCCTTAGCAAAAGCTTTAGATTTGTTAAGAGAAACTTTAGCAAAAATAATTAGACGGCATATAATAAACTATTAAGAAACTTTTAGCATACTTTTAAGTTAAAAAAGCTTTAGGGAGTAATTTATAATAAAGCCTTTTGCTATTATTACCTTTATTACAACTGTAATAAAACCCTTTGCAATTGTTATCTTTATTATATATATAATAAACTATATAATGCTTATAACTAAACCCTTTAAAGGTGCCCTTTTAATTATATCTGTAATAAAACTCCTTAAGGTTGCTTTTAAAATAAAGCCCTTTTGCGTTAATTTTAGTGAACTATATAATAAAATTATAATTGTTGCCCTTTAACTATTTATGTATATTATATAATACTTTGTTTTTAATATTAAAACTATTTGTATATTGTTATAATCTCTAGCAGTATAACTTATATAAAACCTTTCCTTTACTTAAGTACTTAAACAATCACATTAACATTTAAACCTTAATTAGCTTTACAAAGATATATAGCCTAGATTAGAAGTATATTAGCAAGCTATATAATCTATTAAATAATAAGCTTAAAACTTTCTTTAATTTTTGCTAGCACGCTTAAATTAAGCTTAGCTAGTTTTACGCTATTTTTTCAAAGATTTTAACTAATTATGCTTAATAGTTTTATAAAAGCTATGTTATTTATTTTAATATATTTGCAAAAGCTTATATTAAGATTAAACGGCATTTTAACACAAAAGTTAACTACTTTTACTATTATATAAATTAAACCTTAATAATTTTTAATAAGATTAGGCAGTAGAATAAAAAAAAAGACTTTTATAAAGTCTTTAAGATTTTGCTTAATAAGTTATAATTATGCCAATGTACTTTGAGACTAGATTACGTAAGTAAATAAGTACTTAAGATTATAATAATCAAAGCTTGTTATAGAGTATATAAACTTAAATATACTTTTTTTAAGCCTGCTATTACCTGCAAAGAGCTATTTTTTAACCTATGCATCTTAATTAAAACCTATTTTACCTATAGTCTATAATAGCAACTAACTGCTAACAAAGCAAATAACCAATACTATTTGAACTGTTGTTATAATAATAATTATAGCAAAGGTAAAGGCTTTTATAGCAGCCTTTATAGCAGCTTTTGTTTATATAACAGCTTCTAAGGCTATAGTAGCAACTATTATAATAATTGCCCTCTCTAGCAGTATATGCCTTAGAAGAAAAAGTGTTATATATATAGCAAAAAAGGTTGTTAGTTAATAAAATACTCTTAAGAAAAACGCAACCAATCATATAACTAATTTATTGCCAATTGCTAGTTTAACGGCAATAATCTTAATAGCTTTAAAATATATTTAGTGAGTTATAAAGGTAATAAAGTAAATTAAATATAGCTAAAAGACAAGGTTAATAACAATAATAAAAACTATAAAGAAAAAACCAAAGCCTCTACTTAGCTTATAAACCAAGGCTTCTTATATTGCCTTACTAGCAACAACGTTTATTTTGCTAATGGCCCTAATACAAACGCTATATAATTTCTTATTAAAAACCGCTATACCTAGTTATAATTCCAAGGCATATTATTTAATATAAGTGCTGTAAGGGTATTTATAGCTAAAAAAGAGCAGTTCTTTGCCTTATAATAAAAAGACCCTTTTATTAAGCTTAATAAATCAATAGTAAAATAAGCCTTAATTAAATTTAGCAAAAGATCAGTAGCAAACTTAATTAAAATTATCGCTATTAATACTCTAATTAAGCGCATTAATTTTTATATGCTAGACGCTTCAACGCCCTTTTTACTTTGCCTTGTAAATATAAACCATTTATATATTTAATTTAATAACCTAATAAACTAATTTATTTATAACAATAAAACTATTTTTATTATATGTAAATAGGGCTATTTATGGTTTTTTTTAAGTAAAAAAAAATAAGTAAACTGTTGAATGGGCTTCCTTGTATACGTATGTATCAAGTGTAAACAAATAATATAATGGGGTGGAAACAAAATTGTATTCAGCTCTACCTCATACGAAGGAAAGGAGACAAAGTCTCCTGCTTCGTACAGAAGATTTATATATGCGTTTTAAGCATATATAATACGCATGCCTAGTTTTAGTCTGCCAGACCACCCTGGTGGTCGGCACCAGCATCTTTATTAGCCCTTGTATAAAGCCGCAATGCTATTTATTCCAACACTAGCATCTTTTCTTTTGCAGCTTATATAGTTGTATATATAGAAACTATAGAGAAAGGACTATGGTTCTTACAAAGGAAACGCACTGTAGACTTTGTACTATTTTAATAGTTAAATG
The DNA here is from genome assembly GCA_026120015.1 of Dendrostoma leiphaemia. NCBI lineage: Eukaryota > Fungi > Ascomycota > Sordariomycetes > Diaporthales > Erythrogloeaceae > Dendrostoma > Dendrostoma leiphaemia. The sequence goes on from JALRMF010000171.1 coordinate 92,843, forward strand.
TTAGAAAAAGTAATTATATCTATGAGGATTATTGAAAACCTTGCTTTCTAGTGACCATCTATATGTAATATATTACGTATGGTTAAGTTTTTTGCCTTTTAAGTGACTCTTTATATGGAAAAAATCACATATAGCCCTTGTTGCCTCTTGAGTTATAAACTTCCTCTTAGTAAATCATAGGCACTTGCTTGTCAGCGTTTAAAGTAATTTATACTTTTAGTTATATATAAGGTATAAAAAACCTCGTTCCCAACTTAGCCTTTGGTCCTCTCTTTCTTTCTTCTTTTTTTACCAACAATCAACTTTTAACTATACATGGTCTTTTGTTCTTTTTCCTTTTATATATATCACTATTAACTTTTTAACTTGCGTAGATATTTTATACACAAGCAAATAAATAAAAATTTGGTCACTATAGCAGCTCTTGCCCTTGTTGCAAACATTCTAGCCTAGCCAATCTTTTATACGACCTTCCTAGGTACAAACGCCGGCCATTAGGCCTTTATTATATACTTGGGCTCCGATGCCTAGTTTTATGCTAATGCCTTTAGCCTTTGTAAAAATATATATAATATATTATTATTTTTTTTTATTATATGTTTACAAACTAATAAAATATAAAACTAAGAGTTGGCTCTAGCTAACTTGCTTATAGCTAACGTATAAGTTAAGGTGAACATTAACTAAAGATATATGTCTCTAGCTTTTGCTAAGATTATATAATAAGACTTATACTTTACTGCACTATAAGTTTATCCTTTATTTTTATCTTTATATAAAAAATTAACGTTGTTTAGCATTGTCGCCAGCGTTAGTTATTATGCAAATATTAATTATGGTTATATATGCGGAAACCCAAACTTTTTCGCTAACTTTTTTAATAACTATGTATACATAGCAGGGTATTAGCACAGCGCTTGCGCTAATTATATTTAGCGCTTATATGCTATTTAGTGCTAGGTAATGGGTTATATAGTGGAAATATTAGGGGTGTTTAGTGGTTGTTAATGGAAAGGGATTTCTTAGTAGTTTGTGTGGGATAATATAGGTAAAAGAATAAGAACTTTTACTTTGCATAAAATATATTTTATTTAACTATAATTGTTATTCCTCTTTGTTTTATTAGTTAACGTATCTTTTAATTTGTATAGTAAGTTGATTTATTAAGACTAAGATATTAAGGGCAATATTGGGTTTACCTTTTATATACGCATTCGCTGGATTATCGCTGTTATTAATCCATTGGACCTTTGAAATCTTTCTCTTTTTATATAACTCCTAAAGAGTTATAATGTTGATTATTAGTCGTTTTTCTTATGTTGTTCTGAGTTTAACCAGGCAGTTATATATAAAGTAAGAGTTTATATAAATTACTAGTGGGATTTAGGGAAGGTTTAGCCAATTAGTGATCTTTCTTAGGGTTGTATATAGGGCAATTCTAATATTAAATTTATTTATTATTTTATATAGCTTACTAGCCAGTATGCTTTTAGTGACTCTTTTGCATTTAGAGGAATTTTAGTATATAATATTTTTTTAAAGAGTTAAGTTATGCTTTGTATAGTTTACCTTTTTACTAAGCACAATAATAAATCTTAGTTGGAAAGAGAGGTTTTAATTATTGGCAAATAACTTATTGGTAAAAATAAACAACTTTGCATAGGATATATTAAGAGAAATATACCTTAGACCTTTTTATATATTGTTTATTTGCTATTAAATCTTTTTATTTAAGAATATAATGTTTTTTTTCTTAGGTATATAAACCTAAGCTGCGATAGACAAATTATACAAAGCCTTTAGTTATAAAATTAATAAAATATATACTATTTATATGCGCTAAGAAATATATTGCTAAGCTATGTTTTTTGTATAATAATTGATAAGCTAAAGGTCGTTGGCCTAGCCTTTTTGCATGAGGATAACGTTCTTGCCGTTTAACTTAATTTGGCCGCTATTGAACTTTAATAGATTATTGTGCAATAAAGTTGCCTTAGGCTTTGTGCAATAGCCTTTCTTTTTTATCTTATCTTTCTTATGGCGCGAGAAGCTCTTTGTACCGAAGCTGAACGTATTATTAGTCTATAGAGCAGTGATTTTAAATTTATGCAAACTATCCTTAAACATTAATAAATATAAATTATACGTTGAAATATCCATGTTCAGGTTCTTTGTATAGTGTGCATAATATGTTTTATATTAGTATAAACTAGATTCTGCCAGTTTATATAAAGGCTTTTGGATCTAGAGAATAGTGCCCTTAGGATATTTGTTTTAGAGTTCCTTGGGAAAAGATGCTAAAATAACTTGTATAAGATTATTATAGCTTTATATATACACTTAAATAATATTTCATATTTCTCTATATATATTAAAGTCCTTTATTAACGTAGGGCCTAGTGCAAGGATAAGTTGCTGGCTTATCCGCTGAATTATTGGTGCTTAAGTTAAGACCTTATCCTTCCTATTATCTCTGTACCCTTAGATAATTAGCCTGCTCTTTTTATATAGGCATATTGTTTTGCTTTTAATTTTTTATACTAGTTGAGTTTTAAAGATTTGTTTATTTTGGTAGATATAGGGGTTATGCTAGATTATTTTAAAGATACTTTGTGCGATTAAGTCGTTAACTTTTATGGCATTAGATTTTTTAAACAAAGCGCCTAGAGTTGTAATAATATTATCTTCTTTAAGCTTAATAGCTAATGTATAATTGTTTTTCTTTTTTTGTATAAAGTAGATTTTTATATAAATAGCCTTAGATAGTTATCCCCTTTAATATATCTTCTAAGTAAAGTAAATTATTACATAAATTTTCTTTTATAATTGCTCTCTGCGATAAATTATTAAGGGTTTTTATACGGCAAAAGCAACTTTATTATCGCTGTTGCTAATATTGTCTTTTAAAGGCGAATAGTATGGTTTTACGTGCGTATATTTAAACTTTGCTAGTTTATTAATTATATTAAAGATTATATTTTATCTTTTGTGCGCCTAAATCTCATATAGGCTTTGCTATCCTTGCCTTTTCCTTTATACCAGCACTTTGCTGCGAAGCGGTAAATTTTAGACTATATATAGCTAAGGTTTGTTTTTAGTATTGATTACATAATTAATCTCTACTTAGATATGGATTTTTTGTAGTTTATTTATAGCCTTAGAGACTGCTTTTGCATAAGCAACTTGGTTAGATAATAGTGGCGAGTTGTAATCGATTTATAGGTAGGCGTTGAAAACGAGTAGCATTGATATAAGGCTACTTAGTCTAGCTATATCGTTTAAGGCTTTAAAAGCTATCTAGAGGATTATATGCTTGTTAGTATTATAACCAATTTCCTTCTTAAGGATATTATACGCTCTCCTCAATAATACGTAGGCTTTTTCCATCTTGCTAACTGCCTAATGTGCCTCAATCAATATCTTTTTACACGTATATTTTATAATTTATGCGTATTTTCTAAACTCTTAAGACGCAAAATTTGTTTTAGCGTTATAGGTAATAATATTCGGAGGTCTAAGATATATAAAAATCTAATATTTATACAAAGCATTCTATATGCTTTATGCATTTTCTTTATCTAAGAATTCTTTAGCTTAGTACAAAGTTAAAGCGTCAATAATATAAAGAATATTGCTATCAGCGAAACGTATAATATCTATAAAAATTTTATAATTAAAATCATAGCTATTCCTTAGAAAAAACTTAAATCTTTGTAGTGACTATTTATGCGTTTAGCAATGATAGCAGAACTTTTAAATCTATTTCAAAGTCAAATAGTCTATATTATATATCTTAGCATCCTTTAGCAACTAGTATAACCTATCTATATAGGCGTAACTAAATCGCCGATGCAATTGTCAAAGTTTGTGCTTTAAAAAAAATATAGCCAATTCCACCCTTAACAAATTAAAGAATAAATATCCCCACTTTTATATAATAAAAATAAAAACTCTATTATCTCTTTATACAATAATATTCATTATATTGTCGAAATATACACCTAAGCAATCTATATCTTTAAGAGATAAAAGAAACAAAGTGCTAGTGTTTAGCATATAATATATAACCTTTTTCAATAAGCTCCATTTTACTATAGTGCTAATCACACAAAGAAAGTCTCCCCCTCCAAATTTAAATAAATAAGATAATATTTCCTAAATAATTTTTATACATAAGTCTTCCCTTATATATGCAAAGGCTTAAGCCTTGCCAATAATTAATAGCTTAAATGCTCCAATATCCCATAGCTCTCTTTAATACTCATGCAAGTATTAATTCTTTAAAATAAATAATATTAATTTTAATAATTTATACAATAGATTATATATACTAAGCCCTATTATATAATAAATAAATAAAGTAGAAAGCAAATAGCCTACGGCCTTTTGCTCGTTCTCCTTAGATTTTAAATTATATGCACTTAAGCGATTAAATTTATTACTTTTATAGTCTTAAATATAAGCGAGCATATCATTCTTCAATAATAGCTCGATGCTAACATCTTTACACGAAGTAAAATACTTCGTACAAAACTTTACACGCTTCTTTAACATATAGTTTATTAACTAATATCTCTTTTTTTTACATATAAAACATTTTTTATTTATATAATTAAAAGGTTTTTAACTAAAAAAATTCTCTCGTACAACAGGCACAAATTTAAGTCGCGCCTTTTATTTTAAATTAAATAACTTTTAAAAGCTACTTTTAATATATATATAGTTTATTAAATATTAAAAAATATATAAATTAACCTTTATTAAAAAAATCAATAGTTTCCTTTTAGATGCTAACTTAATAATTATATATATATTTAAAAATAGCCCTTTATACATGGGCTTTTGCTAAACAAGGGCTGTTTTAAGCTTTAATATACTATAGCATATTTTCTCTACTGCTGTATAAAGCTAGATCTTACCCTAATACTTAGCTTTTAGTGTTTATTATATAAGCTGCATTTTATTTAGTAAAATCTCTAGTATATTTATTAATATTTTATTTAAGTTTTCTTTTTTTAGTTATATAAAGGTTAAGCTGCTTTAGTTAGCCTAGTATTAGCTATAATTGACGCGATAATTAAAATAGGTATTGATTATGCAATAAATGTTATATTAGATTTTATTGGGGTTAATATAGTTAAGATAGAATTAGAGCGTATGATTTAAGAGAATATATAATTATATAGCATGGTATTTCTACTTATTGATTTTAAGCTGCTTATATATAAAGATAAAAATTCTTGCTTTGTTATATAAAATATTATATAGTTTTTTAATATAGTTTAGGTTTTTTTGCCATACTTTTATAAAAGTTTAAACTTGGCTTAGTAAATATATATTGTTTTATATGCGCCTTAGGGGTAGCAACTTAAAAAAATTATATCCTAAGTTTATAAAGGAAACTAAAGGAATTTATATAAAAAAGCTATGGTTTTTATAGATAAACTATCATTTTAGTAAAACTATGCTATTTTCTTTATTATATAAATAAGGTCTTTAATTCTAATTTTTAGAAATTGTATAGTTTTTTTAACAAGGCATTGCATAAGCTGTTTTTAAAAATGCTGCCTCCTTTATTTATTTATATTTTTTATACAAAGCTCTCTAATTGTATAGGTCTCTTTAGTGCTTTTATTAGTTTTGCCGCTAAATTTAAGGGTTATATGTCTATTTCCCTTTTAAACCTAATAGATCTTTAGATTAATAAAAAGCTTATTATATGGGTTATTAAAAAGTAAAGCTTATAGGTATTAATTATACAAAAGTTTATTGTACGAGAGTCGTTGGAGCTCTAGTATTTATATAAGATTGTTAGGCAATAAAGTTATAACTAAAAGAATATATAAGCTGGCTATCTAGTGTATTAGTTCGTTTCTTAGGAAAAACATATCTTTAAAACCAAAGGGTATCTTAAAGTATATGTTTAAAGGTTTGTGTACCTTATTTAAATTAATAGGTTATTTAGCTTATAAAATCTTTTTTATACAATTATATAACTTTATTTAAAGATAAAAAACTTTTGTATTTAAAGATAAGTTAGCTAATATATATATTAATTTCTTTTAGATCTATTAGCTAGGTAATGTTAGAAACCTTATTTTAATAACTATACAAAGTGCCTATTTTCTATGCTGCTAGAGATATTAGGCTATTTTCTGCTATCTCTTTATACAAAAAAAAGTTTTCATTGTCGTTTTTAAATTATTCTTAGCGTTTTTAAGGTTGCTAACGCCCTTAGGGTTATTATTCTTACTTATCTTTAAGCTTATATGCATTAGCAGCTATAAATAAATTATCTAGATTTAAAATATTTATTATTAAAGCATAATTGCACGCTGCGTATAATCTTTAATTTATATAAAGGTTTTAAATAATCTTTTAGCCTTTGCCTTTTTATAAAAAGAGATTTATATACGCCTTTTATTATATAGTTTATTAATAACTTGTTTAGTTTAATAAACATAAAAAATAAGATTAAGTATAATAATACTACTGCGCACTATTATATACTTAAGGGTATTTATTATCTTATTACTTTTACTAATCTATATTTGCTAGCTGTAAATATTAATTAGTGTTGAATAGGCTTTTTTATATACGTATATATTAAGTATAAATAAATAATATAATAGGGTAGAGATAAAATTATATTTAGCTTTACTTTGTATAAAAGAAAAGAGACGAAGTTTTCTGCCTTATACAGAGAATTTATATATGCATTTTAAGCATACGTAACACGCGTGCCTGGTTTTAGTCTGCCGGACTACTCTAGTGGTCGGCATCGGCATCTCTACCAGCCCTCGTACAAAGCCGCAATGCTATTTATTCTAATATAAACGTTTTTTTTATAAAAATAAAGCTATAACGCCTTTATTGTTGCTTTAGCTACTTAGTAATATATTAACTTTACTAGCTGCTTAAGAAGGCTGGTTATAATAACGTTAATAAAAATGTACTATAATTAATTAAAAAGTTCTATTACTATTGCTAATTGCATAGCAATGCCCTTTAGCGCTTTAAGTTTACCTTAAAAAATAACTGCAAGTTTAATTATAAGATTTTTGCAAACGTTATATATCTTAAAAGTTGCCTTATTCTCTATATTTTAAACTCTTTAACAACTTTCCATAGCGGCCGCTTTTTTTTATCTTTATTAGCTAAAAACACTTAGAAAGCCTTACGCCTACTATAAATTAATACCTATTAAAAACCTCTCAATATAATTATATATAACGCCAGCACTAATTTTGCCTCTATAGAGTTTAAATTAAAAGCTAAGCTAATAAAAATTATATATAAATAAGTCTTTATTAAAGCTTATTAATTAATTAGCAAGCTAAAATAATA